>JAGFMF010011673.1:3747603-3792730 GCA_019455555.1 Galemys pyrenaicus
CCTGGCCGGCAGCAGGGATCGAACTCATGCTGCAAGTGGCTGCGGTTTGCTTCATAGTGCGCTGCTTAACCCACTGCGCCACCAGGGGAGGCCCCATTTTTAAATCTTTCATTTGAAGTTGCCTATTCTTTTCCTATCATCGATGATCAGACTCTGTGGGTGTCTGGTCTGTGCAGTATCATAGTCAGTGAAGCTATGACTTCAGCCCCCTGCTAATTTGAAGTAAAGTCAGCTTTTATCATTTCATGAAAGCATTATCATTAATAACAGCAGCTCTCTCTTGCTCTCTCTCTTATTAACCTTTGTACATATTTGATATATATTCTGAATTATCAAATATCTGAATCAAATATACTTACATACTTAGTTTCTGTATACACCCCAAAGTTATTCCACAAGGACCGTATCAGTTTATATTCTCATCCACTTTGGATAGTATCAAAAGTTTTACTTTTTGCTAATGATGTGAATGAAAAACAGTATCTTATTTGCTTTTGGTTTCTACCAAGGTGAAATGGTTTACAAAACTGTGTACTTTTCAGAGGTATAGCTTCACCCCTCAACATTATACCCATCACCAAATATCCAGTTATTATTCATCACCATTTTGCTCAGTAGTGAAATGAATATCTTGTGTAGATATGCTATCTAGCTCTACTCTTTGACTATCTTTCAATGTTTCCTTTTTTCTATCAATTTATAGGAGCTTTTTATGAATACATACATGTATATATGTTTATGTGCATATACATGTATTTGTTTGTGTTGTGTTTAAAATAATTCTAGTTTGAGATTATGTTTAATTTTCCCTATAGTAAACGTTTATGGATAGCTATTCTTATGAGATAGTCACTTCGATCATTTTTAAAGGTTTATTAATATGTTTTTGGTCTTGTACCATAAATCTACTCTACTATGGAGTCACAGATATATTATTCTATATTTTATTTGCCAACGTTTTGTTTTGCCTCTTATACATATATGTAAAAACTGATTTTTGTGCTTGGGGTAAGACAAGGATTCAATTTTATTATTTCCTTATAATCAGTGGTTTTGGCACTTTTTATTTAAAGTTCATGCTTTCCTTCCAATAATCTGCCCGAACTTTTCATCATGTTATTTCATGTAGAGAAAGTTTTTAGTTTTCCACTCTCTCCATTTTCTACCCTGTTGTCTTACTTATCATAATTTCCTAAAAAAAAAAAATCTGCTTTCTGTAAGGAAAATCCTCTGTCTTATTTTTCTTATTAGAATACCTTCTCTAGTCTTGGTATATATATTTCAAGTTCCTGAAAAAGCACTGTTGGAGATTTTTATTGGAATACTTCAGCTTGAGAATCACGATACCTCATTACTACTAAATCCTTCTATATATTAACATGATATATCGCTCCATTTATTCAGGCTGTTTTTTAATGTCTCAATGATTCTCCGCAAGCATTTTTATTTTTGGCACAGATTTATTTTTAGGTACTGTATATATTTTTTTCTATTTTAAATGATGTCTTTTAATAAGCTATGTTTTTCAATGATTAGAAGTGCAGTTGATCTTCTAATAATGATTTTATATCTAACCACCTTGTTAGACTTTTTCAGTTTTAATAATTTATTTTCATTTATAATATAAAGTAAATTAAAATATCATTTATAAAAATTATATCTTTGTTTCTTCCTTTCTAAACTTTCCTTTTACTTTTTCTCATCTTACTGCAATTGTTAGGACCCCCCCAGTAAACTTCTGAATAATTCTAGGTATATAACAATGGTTCTTAAGAGGTTCTTTTTTAAGAACCAAAAATATTTTTATCTGATTTCTATGCACACTAAGTAAAAAGAATAAATATTCCACGAATGCACTCACTTCCCTTTTTTTCCTGCCTCACAGTTCTCTTAACCTGGAATATTATTTTCCAAAAGCTATAAATTATAGAATCCTTTAGAGGGTAAAGTAGAATTCCCCTACTTGGGACTTGAGGTACATACAACAGATTTCCTGTCTGGAATCACAGGAGAGCCAAATAGATATTAATTTTTTAAACTTCCCTATAGAATTCTCTTTTCTAAAAAAGTAAAATTAGAAGTAAGTATTTTTCCAAAGAAACCTACAACAGAAAGTTCTCTAGGGATAGACAGTTATTTGGTAGAGTAATGCTTGAGAATCCATGAGTGTAAGTTCTTCTTACAGGGGTCCTTCACAGATTTACCTGGATGTTATCCTTACTCTTGGGTCCTTAGCTTTCTGGAGTACCCATTCAACAAAATAAAAAAACTCACAATATCATCTCACTGCACAATCTTGACATGAAAATCAGTGATAAAACATTTCAGAAGGATTTGAATTTTCTGAGAAAGTGATTTCTATAAAAACATTAATTATTACAACAACTATAATGAAATACAATTCTGCAAATCTAATGCCATAGCTTCATGGGTGCATGCTAAATATTAATAAAATGAATTAATAACACTAAAATATTCAGAGTTAAAAAGAATCTAAGTAGTCACCTTATGGTTCCAACAAAGAGTGACCTAGCATCAGTAAGACAAGAAGTGCATGGTATTTGAGAAGCCTTGACAAGATTATCTCATGAGTTTGCCCTAAATTTATTGTATTTAGAAACTTCTATTTGTCATGTCAGGTGGAAGAGTGGTTACCAATGTATGATTCTGGGAACAGCAGCAGCAACAGCTGAGAACTTATTGGAAATGCAAATATTTGAGCCTCACCTCAGACTCATTGCATTAGAAAGTGGAGACCAGCAACCTATGCGTTAGTGAATTCTTCAGGTATTTCTGGTATTTGTTCTGGTATTTTAGAACCATGGTATAGTGATTAATAACATGAGCTCTGAATTAAGACTGTTCAAATTTAACTGATAGTTCTACTAACTCACCAACTGGATGATGCTCTATGCTTCATTTTCTTCCCTAAAAATGACAGTAATAACAGCATTGATTGTGTTGAATTAAATCACGGAAAGTGCTGAAAACAATGTTTACCACATAGTAACTATGCATTAAATGCAAAGTAGCATCATTTTTTTTTTGGGCAAATTATTCTGTAGGCCTATTGATTTAAAAATGCGTTTTTGCTATTTCTGTATCATAGATCTGAATTTGGGAATCCCCGAGCCAGGTATAACAACAGAATTCTTCCAATTGTGAGAAAGTGGCAGGACAGTCTACCTAGTCTACCTAGGCAGAGGGGATTAGCACCCAGTAAGGCAGCTGGTAAAGCATAGTTGGTTTGGGGGCAAAATTAGGGTCCCAGTTGGGCTCTTTGGGAGCAGATGTTGTAGAGAAGTTAGGGGTATAGGATGTGCATTAGTCATTAGCATCTGTAAGAGGAAATCCTTAAACCATTTCAACTGCTATAACAGAATACCATAGACTAGGCAGCTTATGAACCACAGACTTTTCTCTCTCACAGTTCTAGAGACTGGGAAGGCCAAGATTGAGGTGCTGGCAGATTTGGTTTCTGGTGAGAGTCTGCTTTCTGGTTCATGGACAGTGTCTTCCCATGGTGTCTTCACATGGCAGGTGGCCTGAAAGAGCTCTGGGCACTCTCTTTAAGGACCCTAATCCCACTCATGAAGGCTCCACCTTCATGACCTATTCACTTCCCAAAGTTCCATATCTAAATACCTCCACACTGGAGATGAGTTTCAGCATGTGCATTTTGATGATCCATAACAAAGAAGAAGCAGGAGTAGGCAGAGGGAAACAGTGAACTGTGATGCAGACACAATGAATATTTGACAGAGTAGGGAGTTGTGGAGCAAGGGCTGCCTATGAGAGCATCCCTGGCTAGACAAAATGGTCATTGGGTGCAGGCTGCCCCAGAAGGCCAGGGACTTAGGACAGAGCTGGGCAGTTCAATCCTTGTATACAATGGTCAGTATTAGAGATTAAGGTAACACATTCAAGGAAGACACAAAATTGGACACCAGATAAGCAACTGATTGAATTATAGAGTCAACAGAAATGTTTCACTTTGCATTTTAGCAACTAGGTCATATGATATCATTATGTTTCATTCTGGGGGCAGTACATAAAGGGGTAGGGAAGATGACTGTGCATGGTTCTCATCAATGCAGAATGTACCCTCCTCAGGGACATTTATCCAAGTACTAGTCAGGCCTGACCCTGCTTAGCTTCCAAGATCAGGCACATTCAAGGTGGTATGGCCATAGATACTAAGGATATTCTGGAATGTTAGGGGCGCCTACAATACTTGACAGCCTCTCCTATGATTCCCATGTGTCTGTCAAGGAAAACTTTTCCATTTGGGAATCCCTAATATAAAAGTTGTATCGTATGAAGCAAGATGGAAGGAATTCTACTGTTTAACCTAAAAATGAAAGGAGAGTACATGTTAGATGAAATAGAAATGCTAGTAGGGTTTCTCAGAATTAAGTAATGCATGGCCTTTTAAAAGGAAGAATATTCAAGCCTGGCATGACCCAAAATTATTTCTATTGTTGTCAAATATTTCTAATGTTATCAAAATATGTAAAACATAAACCAAGTATACAATTGTCTAAACAAAATATTTACTGACTAAATACAAAAAATATGATAAAAAAACAAATTTATAACATTAACATGATGACTGATAGAGTTTTGGTGAATTTAATCACCACTAGCAGTATGACTATGTCATTGATGCTCTAAATTTGTTTAAAATTGGTATGTTACCAAGTGCCAAGAGATTACTTAATTTTGCTACCATTTCTTTTTAGTCAAACTATTACAAAATCTTTCCTTTATACACCATGCTGCAATGCCACCTGGCATTCATTTTACTCAAATGCATCACTTGCAAATTATGTCTGCTTCCTTTTTTTCTAATATTCTTTTAGATGACTGCCCTTCTCCACCTCCTGTAGGGTGATTAGCAAAGCTTAGTAACTCACCTTCCAGAGGAATGGTCACGTGATCAAGACTTGCCCAATCATGATACTCATTCTCTCTGACCAAAAGAGTGGACAAGTGACCAAAGCAAGTTCAGTTAGGGTCCATGCTGGTATTCCCTTAACGACTACTGAAAGATGAAACTCACTTTTTCTTCTGTGGCTGCTTCACACAACCATTGTAAGCCTTGAACTCTTCTTTGATCATACCCATCACACATCCACCTTGATATGCTGGAGAAAGCTGTTCTTAGTGTGGCCCAGAGCAAAGAACAGAACTGAGATGCACATAATTTCTAAGATAAGGAAGTAAACTCTACCCCTGAACTTTTAAGTTGGGGGAACTAAAAGATTATCGTTTAGCTTAAGCTAAAGAGGACAGACAAATCCAGGTAAACTTGGAGTGTCACTTCTTATGCCATTTTAGGAACTTAAGTTCGGAAGTAGTTAGTTTAGGAACTTAGGAGTTAGTTTTGCAAGTCTAAGTAAACTCAACAGAAGAATGGGCTGACATCTACCATTGAGAATAGAGAGCTTTTCCCTTCTTCACAATGCCAATATCTCAAGGTAGAAGCTTGCATTGTTACAGAGCCGCATAGATGCCCCCATTGTGCCCCTATTTACGTACAGCTTTATCGGGTTAGGGTCCATCTTTAATGGATACCTCATCCTTTGAGAAGTCTAGCAATGCCTGACCAAGCCACATCTCTCAGTGAAATGAGAGCTTAAGGGGTTGTGTATACTCTATTCCTTCTGTTTTGGAAGTTTTTCCCAATTAATCATATGGACATGGGACCTGAGATGCTGGTGTCCTTGCTGTCCATGTCTCTTTTGCAAGGCCACTGGCTTGGATTGGGTTTTCATCATGGGCAACAGAGTCATGACCAATACAGTTCATAGTAATTAGAGCAGCCAGCCCAACTTATCACTGCAGCAATCATAAACACAAATGCAAACCCAAGCACTGAAACTACACAGTGGTATTTAGGATGACCATTCAGATGATGCAGAATATGCATAACACACAAATGAAATACATCTCAGATAATCTTATGAAAACATGTTCACACACACACAGACACACACACACACACATACCACAGACACAAAAGCCTTTAAGAGGACTCAGAGCCCTGAGACTATAACTATAAACTGGGTTTGAGAAACCTTGAGTTGGATGAAAACAGAAGATTCTTTTTCTTTGGAGTTACTTATGCACACTCATCCAAACATCAAGATAATAATTGTCCATGAACTTTACCTTGTAGTTTTTTCATTTTTCTTAGCCTTTTCTAAAGTATAAAATCTCCAGTTTTAGAAAATTCAGTTTAAGAGAATTCTGTTCCTATCAAGCTAGTTATATTTCAGGAGTTCAGCTTATAGAATTATAACTTTATTTGCAAGGGTGGGGTGGTTTGCTTTAAGAAAATACATCGTTTTATTTTTATTTTTTAAGAGCAAGAAGACAAAATTATACTCCTTAGGAAATGCCTTTGTGTTATAATATTAGAATTTTTTAAAGTAGATTCAGTGCCTTGTGCTAGGATAGGGGGCTACTTTGTAGGAGTATACCACAAATTTAAGGCAGGGTTATTATGCAAGAATGGCAGGAAATTAATAATTTGGAGCTTTCACTCCATATTGACATTAGAGTCAATTTTGGAGATTCTAAGTGAGCACAAGTGTGTCTTTAATTTTAGCTTTAAATCTAAAGTTCAGTTATTTGTGGTAATAAAATATTTCAAAGCATACAGTTTACAGGAGTGGAAACTATTAGCCCAGTCGATCTTGGCCCAGTTCTAACTTAAGGATCTATTTGGAAAGAAATAGGTCAGTGTAATAGCAATAAATGCAACTTGGAGTTAGAAGACCACAATTCTAGTCTATTCTGCCACTCATGTAATCATTGACTAGTCAAGTAAACTCTTAAAGTTGGTTATTTCAAAGTAGGTATGTGGGTATGTGTCCTGTGGGTGTCCAATGGTTAAGGAAAGACAATATAAGAATCTCCAGTTATATCAATTTCATTGTGTCATTTAAAATTTTAGTTTGTGTGTTGGGTTTTATAAAGTACATTAAACTTTAGTCAAAAGCATGTGAATATGATTCACAAATACATTTATGATCCAAATTCATTAAAATTGTGAAATTAAAAATATTGAAAGAAAATAGCCCTCTTCCTTTGTAAATTGAGGGTGTTGCACTGGATTCTTAACATATGGGAAAACATACATACACAAATATACATATGCATAAATATACTACAGTTACTAAATTCTGGCACAGTTCTACTCTTGTAATTGACAAGAGAAATCTTTTGCTTTCACAGGGGTCCTATGATCATAAGAAAATGATGACTGCATAGTTGGGACTACTTTATGGTTCACCCCAACAGTGGTTCTTGCTAATATAAACTAACTAGGTCATGGGTTTGTAGTTGATAAGATGTGATCATTTTTAGATGAAGTTGTTGAAACTGAAATTTTAAAAAATGGAATGTCATTATGTTTGATAAATGTTTTTAAGAGGGGGCCTCCCTGGTGGCGCAGTGGGTTAAGCAACGCACTATGAAACAAACCGCAGCCACTGCAGCATGAGTTCAATCCCTGCCGCCGGCCAAGGAGGGGACCCACATGGCGCAGCAGACCTCTCCTGCCTCGCCCGCTGCTGCCCTCAGCAGTGTGTTTCAGTCCATCTGCCTGTTCTGCTCCCCACTCTGTCTCTGGTGAATCCTCTCACCTCCCTGGACTCTGACCTGTACCCCAGCTCTTCTACGCATAAATAAATAAATCTTTAAAAAAAAATGTTTTTAAGAGGCCCATATCTAAAACTCTTCATATGTCTGAACTTCATGGGTTTTAGTGTTTTGAAAAAAGGGCTTCTAAATGATAAAATTTTGCCCCTGTGGTTATAGTTAAACCCCAGCCTAAGAAAATACAGTCATCTCTTTGTTTTTTGTCAATTTTGGCTACTGATTTAATTCTATGACTTTCTGTGTTTGCAAAATTTTAAAACTTGAATTGCAAATCTGAAAGTCTCAATTTGCATACCTACCCTTATTAACATGCCTAGGGGTCTTGACAAAGGACAACTTAGAAAAATAAAGTTGACAATCAAATGCTAGATGGATTAAAGATTTCAGTAAAGAAAGTACTAGTATTTGTGTTTACATCCACCCTGGTCATTAGGACAACGAGTGACCTTTCTTTGCACCTGAACATCTGAGAATCTCAAGGCTGCAGTTTTTCTTCCACCTCCCATGGCCTGTGAGCACCACACAGGACAGAGAACACAGGAAACACACTTCACACACCTAATGTACACATGACAAAGCACTGTGCCATAGGGCAGAACATCATCCTCGATAACTAGAATTTTGTGCCTTACACAAAGAATATACCTTTTAAAAAGTGTAGGAAGATTTACAAGAATCGATTATGCCACAATCTGCAGGCATACATACAAACACACACACAACCCTGAACTCCATCTTATAACCAGTAGATGTTAAAATTGCAAAGAAAGATTTAAACGTCAATAATTCAGAATTTGCAAGTAGAAAAGTAGTCCATTGTAATTTGACTAAAAAGGATAGACATGTAGAATTTTAAAAATTATACTTTCTGCAAAAACTTATGAAAAATCAAATTCCCATCATGGAAGATTTTATTAGAATAAGTTCATTAGTCAAAAATAAACAAACTATTTGCTCAGGATTAGAAAAAAACACATTAAAGAAATGAAAGCTTGAAGACAATTGATAGAAGATAAAGTATAGAAATTCATAATGAAGGAGAAATAGTTTGATAAATATACAGGGAGATCTGAGACTTTGCTCTTTTTGTTTGTTCTTGGTGTATTGTAGGCCAATTTATACATTTCAAATAAACAAAAATTTAGTATCACTTACAGTATATTAAGATAAATTGCCTTTCAATGGGAGTTTCCTTTCCAGTA
Organism: Galemys pyrenaicus; assembly: GCA_019455555.1. Taxonomy (NCBI): domain Eukaryota; kingdom Metazoa; phylum Chordata; class Mammalia; order Eulipotyphla; family Talpidae; genus Galemys; species Galemys pyrenaicus. The sequence goes on from JAGFMF010011673.1 coordinate 3,756,474, forward strand.
CTTTGAGGTCTACAAGATGTATCTAGAAAATTTTCTGCTGCTTGAATCAGATAAGGGCAGGGAAAGGGCTTGTTGTTTTTCTTTTTCTTTTTAATTTTTACTATGCGTTTTATTTAGACATTTCTATATTTATATTTATAAATGTATATATTTATTTTATTTGTTCAACACCTTTATTGAGCACTTACCATAGTTCGGACACTGAAACAAAAATGACAGAATGATGAAGAGAAACTCCTTTCCACATGGGTATTGGGGAAGGAAAATTTATTTCTCCAGGACTATGAGCTTGAAACTCTTCATTTTCCTGTGGCTTTCTTTTGATTTTTTTAAAAAGATTTATTCATTTATACATGCAAGAGCTGGGGTACAGGCCATTGTCGCAGGAGGTGAGAGGACCCCCCAGAGACAGAGCAGGTTGCAGAAGAGGCAGATCACCTGAAACACACTGCTGAGGGGAGCAGCAGCCCAGAAGAGGTATACCTGCCATGTGGGTCCCCTCCCTGGCCAGGGATTAAACTCACGCTGCTGTGCAGTGGCTGCTTCACAGTGCTGAGCTCAACCCCCTGTGCCACCAGGGAGGTCCCTGGTTTTCTTTTTGATCAATTGTTGGAACACTGTCCTTCCTGCAGTTGAGAGTTTCAGGTTTTCTTTAGGCTTCATTAGGCTGTTTCAGGACAACTCTGACGTTATATGAATTCTGCCATCTTGCTAGCTCTGATGTGACTCTGGGGTCCACCACTTCCTTGGTACTATTAATTACACTCATATTAATATGTGTTACAGATCGTACAAAGGGGGTTGCTTCTCTTCTAGGTATTTAGGTCCACATTCTGTTTTTAAGGCTGTATAATCAGTAGCTATAAAATGTTCTTAGAGGCCCAATATCATCCTTCTTCACCTTGTAAAGGTCATTTCTTTACCTTTTTCTAGACCCAGCTAACCATCTCCTATTCCCTTCTGGCCTACCTAGAGTTCTTCTAAGAGTTGTAATTGCCAGGGACTTTTATTCCCTAACCTGTGGTAGTATGTGTTCTTATCATTCATTCCTGTTTTGGTTAAACCAAATTTAATGTTTTAAATTTGTCTCTGGTATATCTACTTTGGTGGAAAGTTTATAAGTTAGAAACAGTTTGTATGGTTACCCCATAAAACCTGATCCGTAATGTTTACAGCATTGTGATGTGGCCCTCCTCATATGGCGACAGTAGTCAAAGTAGTACGTAAGTTAAAGCTACCATTATTTTTAAAATAATGGTTGGTGCTAGAATAGATTGTTAAAAATTCTGAAGTAGATCTTAGAATATGGAATACTAGTATATTGTATAGTATGTAAAATATGATGATGTAAGAAAAGAAAGAATTATCAAGAAAAGGAGGAACTGTTTTATAAATGTTAGTATAAATGTGAAAAAATTAATTATTGGGGAAAATAATTTTGAAATAGTTTATCACCCATCCATTCATTGATATAAGAACAGCTAGATCAGTGAGTTAAATGAAAATTTAAAAATTAAATGAAAGGGAAAAATATAATGTCAATGTAGGGAAGCTCTCTTAAAAGTTAATACAAAGAAAGATCCTACACAAAAAAAACATAATGAAGTTGTCTATATCAAAATGTTTGCCTCAGTACAGTAAAGCCTTCCCACTAGTCATTTTTTAAGTCCTAATATACTAATGGGTAAGTGGAAAAAGGATATATATCATTAACATAAAGTATAAGCTGTTATAACAATAAAATACAAAAATATAGTAGAGGGCAATAAAGACAAAACATGGCAAAAGAACCTTCTAACTTTCATGAGTAATAGTCCTCAAGTTAGTGGTCCAGCGTGTCAAGGCTGTTATGCCCCATTGCTCATTAGAGACAGAGATACTTGCTGTGAAGGATAGGACTCCCCAAATGTTCAGAGCACGCCTTTCTAGAATGCATCAGTTTGGCATTTGGATTATTTTGAGCTAAGGTCAGTCGAGGTCTGGGGGCTTATGAGAAATGTTTATTACTCTTTTAATTATCTGCTAAAGTGAAAATTGGGGGTATAAACCACTTTTGCAAATTGGGTTTGACCAGAAATAACTTTTCTATGAGTTATCAGAAGTCTGTCAATATGGAAGGGCAAACATCTAATTATAAAGTATCTAGTCTTTGTCATATAGTCACCTTCTCCTCCTCATCCTGAAACACCTGGCCCATTTCTTAGCTCAGGATATATACCCTCATTTTGCCTCATTGACTTTAGAATCTGCATCTATGTGTACTCTCCATATATATGTAATTAAATTTGTCCTTTTCTCTTATTAATGTGTTTGATGCTAATTTGATCATTTGACCAGTCTGAGAAGTCAGAGGGCTCAGGGGAAATTTCTGTTCTACCCCTATAGCTGCAACTTCCTGAATTATATTTTGGAACACACCAAAAATATGCAAAGTCTTCTATATAGTTTTTATGAGTTTTGAAGCAAAAATGCCCATGAATTCAAAAAGAACCTCTATCAGATACCACATATAAATTCCAGATGGGTTAAAAAGCTTAATCTAAAAATTAAAGATAAAGATAGTGTGTGACATTAGGTAAGGTACTTAAGTCTCCAGTCTTGGTTTCTTACTATGGAAAAAAATGAAGGTTGTGATATTCATCAAAACCTTGTTGGGAAGATTAAATGAGAAAAAAATATTTAGCATAGTGTGTGGAACATTGATGGTGTTTGGTAAATTTTAGTCATCTCTTTATCTCCCTCCTCTATTATATACATGCATATATATATATATACACACACATTATATCTAGCATATCTACATGTGTTATATATAATTATTATGTGACTATGTATAAATAGATTATACATTCATGAAAATATTTGTTAATAAATTTCTAATCATAACACCAAAACAGGCAACGTGGGGGAAAAGATGAATAGATTTCATTATTTTTCAATGTGAAATTTTTATTTGTTAAAATCTAAATACACCAATACCTCCACTTTTTTCATTTGACAAACACTTATGAACTTTACTATCTTCCAGGCACCATTCTTGATACTGCAGAAATTCAAGTCCCTGAGGGTATAGAGCTAACACTTCAGATGACTAAGACTTAACTAGAGCTTACAGTATGAGCAGCTGTGCTGTGCCTGCATCGGGGATGCAGAATGATTCAACCCTTATAATGCTGTACAGATGAAGAGACAAATGGCAGCCAGGGAAAGGGCAGAGACAAGCCAGGAAGAGACCGAGAGCCTCTCAGGGAATGATTCACAACAGAGTGGGTGGCAGAGAGAACTGGGAAACCAGGATAGTCAAAGGGTGCTAAGCAGACAAGCGAGTGCCAAGGAGGGGGATGCAGATTGTGGGGTTAGTACTGTGTGCCCAATACAGCCAGTTTCTAGCAGACCAGGGTCAGCTGCAAAGGGACTTACTGCTTTGTGGAGGCAAGTTGTGGAGCAATAGCGCCAGACAGAGGGAGGTCATGGGTCCGGATAGAGGTATATCCTTGAGTGATAAGCTTGGATTTCCAAGTTGAGTTTGTTTGGAGAATATATAAATTTCTTGTTACAGAAATTGTGTCTTTAGAGAAGATGAGTCAAGTGTTTTGTGGATCTTAATGAGTTTGGTTATGTAGGAGTTTGGCTCCCATCTCATAAAAAATAAAGTCTTCAATATGCTAATTTTGACTTTCCTTTCAGTTTCTCATATATTAACCTTGCAAATAAAAAAATCAAGGAAAATATGGGAAATGGCTTCTTCCTGCTAGAATAAAGCATCCATTGGGTGGTGCAACCTCTCTCCTCAAAGGTCTAGGAGTTTTTAATGGCATCTTCCTTAATGTTTTTTCTATTTAGACAGCTCCTCCTTGATCATCTAATCAATGTTAAAATGCAACATAAAACTTTAACTGAATAATACATATCTGTTCCAATAAGATGTTAAATTTGAAATAGAATAATATGACCAAGACGGAAGCTAAGAAAGAAATTAAGAAATTATTTCTATATATAACTAGTCACACATTTGTAATTGATATTTTTTACCATGATATCTTTTAAAAGAAAGATGTTTATAAGGGCTAGATTAACTTTATCATGTCACTTGGGGATTTAGATGGGTAGACAGAAGGTCACTAGATCTTACTTATCTTTTTATCTTAAATATCTGACTTAATCCTTTTCTCTTTACCCTTAATGCTCCTGTATGAGATAAAATTTAACTCCTAAGCCTGCTGTATGTTCAAGTCCTCATGAGCTCACTCCGCTCATCTTCCCAGTCTTTTCATTCTCCATTTGACTCATCCTTTGCATTCTGAGCTGTGTCCCCATAGGAATACTTGAAGTTCTTCAAAAAAGAGATTGCCTTCATAGCTTGGATATCTCTTCAGGCACTGTCTCTTCTACCTGCAATTATCACCTGCTATCTCCTCTCCACCCTTTTTCTATTTGTAATAGTGAAGAAGATGCTAGAGTTGAAGACTCAGATGGTCTCTATTCAAATTCCAGTGTTGCCACTGCTTGGCTTGGCCAACTTCCTCTCTGTGAGTCCCATTTTGCTCATCTGAAAATGAAAGGGAGCATTCATTTCATGGCATTGTTATGAAGTTTAAATTAGATAATGTAAGTGACTAACCCTGTGCAAAATATATTCTAAATAACACATATTGTTACAGCCATTACTAGTATTACAGTTGTTATTGCTTTTTATCCATGACAATTCTACTTATTTTCTCTTTGTGGCAATTTTGTTTCCCAAGATTAAGTGCAGGAGGGAGATAAGACACTTATTGAAGGTGGGTTGTTGGCAACAGCAAGTGCTAAGGCCACTGCCCCTCCTGTCGTGGTTCAGGAAGTTCTAAAGACATGGAGAGCACTGTTTGAGGTAGTGGAAGTACCAGGTACCCTAAGTGGCTGGCATGATAGGATGTCTTGTGTCTTTCATAGCATCTCTTTCTAAGCCTGCGGCAGGACTTAGTTCCCTCGGTATTCCTGAATACCCAGCAAGCAGCTTGCTGCAGTGAGTGGAAAATGCCCAGATTGAGGGTGAGGCACTTCAACCTCCATGTTGACTCAGCCAATAATCAGGTGTTATCCTTGGACAAAAGACTTTCTCTCCCTGGACCAGGCTCCTGATTTATAAGAAAAACAAAAGAATTACCTTATGTGATCTCCAAAGCTTCTTTCCAATTTTGGTATTCTAAATGCAGAAACTCATTTTGTATTTGCTGTTTGTAGACTTATGAGGCACTGTGGGGTATGCTGAGTCAGGCCTTGCTCCATCTGGGTATAGAGAGAGGTCACACAGTGTTGTTCTTGCTCGGTAGAGAAAAATGGCTTCAGAATCTGTCTAGAGAAGTGGAGGAGCCTCAGGCTTCAGATAATTTGTCTCATTGGGGTATGTGTGTTTGTAGGATATACATGTTACACATAAAAATAAATCAGGATACCATATAACCAAGGTTGACTATGTATCCTCTCCAGTTCCCAGATGCTAGAGAATGAGGAGTACAGAGAATGAAGGAGTATAGAGGAGAATGCCAATTTGTTTGTTATTTAATTCAGTTTTTCTTTTACTCTTTATCTACTTGACACTGCTTCTCAGAAGGGGTATTAAAGACCCAGGGAATCAAACCCAACAGCAGCAGCAAACACTTCTAGCAAGACATTAAGTTACCTTTCTGGAAGGGCTCAGAATCTTTAGAAAATGTGAATTTCCTCTCAGAGATCCTTGAAGTATGTCTTCTTGGTTCTGACAAACAAGAGTGAAGAACCAAAAATAGAAGTCACTTTGAAAATACTCAGGGGCCCTAAGTACCAGTCCCCTTGTAAGACATCTTTATTAACACTAAAAACCCTCCCAGGTCCTCCCCCTCCGATCATGACAGATGCCTTTGAAAGTCTCCCCACAGTGGGGGAACATCTGAAGATTTCTTCTTGCACTTCGTGGAGTTTTCAGAAACTACGCAAGTTGCTTCCACTGCATTTATCAAGCAAGAAGTAATTGAAAACAGCAGGTAGCTGTGCCTTAGTCACTGAAAGAGGTCTATTTGCCAATGGATACATGGGGCATGGAGGTTGGGAACTCCCATTATAGCTGCTGGGTGGTAATTCAGGTTCAGTAAGTCCCCTGCACAGTTAGGTAACTGGATTCCTAAATCTTCATTCTATTTTTATCCAGTAGGGAAGAATTGCAGTTGAGTGGAATCTACTTAGAAATTTATTTTTTGCTCCTAAATATTTGTTAATTAGAACATTATCAGTGTGAATTTGGAAGGTTTCATTTAATTTACATTGAAAACAATCCTCTTTCTGTCTTAGGTAGTAATATTCAAAACAAATTAAAATGTAGCAATAAGATTCAGAAACACAGTAGGGGAACCATATGTCTCAAAATTTCTAGGCCCGTCCTATTTTCAGCTACTATATTGAGTATCATAGTATCACAAATTATTATAATGTCCAGGAAAGTCTAATATAACAGCATCTAGACTATATGCTTTTTGGTTACCTCTTACATACAAATATGGCACTCAGAATCCTTATTCAACTTTTTCTGATGTGAGATTCAGAAAAATGTGATCACTGCAATGAGTGATCAAGAAAGTATCTTGACCCCATAGCCGGCACTGAATACCCCTAAGGGTGTTTTAGGGGGAACTGAACTTTAGCCCTTAGTACTTAGGAAACTACTTCAAGTAGAGCAGATAAAGGCAAGATAGACTAAAGGAAATTTAAAAAGTTGCTTCTAACTAGAAAGGCTGAAAGTTTAACCTAGACAAGAAAATATTTCAAAAATAGGTCATAATTTCCCCAAACGATATGATTGGCAAAAAGAACTGTAATTTTGATTATTAAATTAACATTTGGTTACTGCACACAGTAGTGAATTTGTATAAAATCACACACATGCTGTGTATAACTAATCTTATACTATAAGATAGTGATGGGAGAGGGATAAAGTCTCTCACTGCGGATCAGAGATGGATGTAGTGGTTTTTCAGATACAGGACTCCAACTTTCAAATGTTAAATAATATGGGCAGTGGATCCATTCATATCTAAATGTAGGAAAAGGAATTATGGGATTCATCACAGCTCAGAAAATTAAACTAAATAAACATTGGAAAGAAATTCTTGACTGTTACAATAGCAAACTACAATTCCAAATAAAAGGCTGGGATTTCTCATAGAGTATACAAGCCTCCTCCATTAGGCAGAAGACTGAAGAAAACAATTCTGATGTCTTTCTAGTCTTGTGTTACTGGGGTATTTTTGAAACGATTTAAGAAAACTTTCAGTTCAATAGCTTTTCCTGAAACATTGCCTCTTTATACGTGGTTATTTTTGTGGAGAAAGTACAGCAGACTCAAACTGAAGAAAAAGATCCTCATTTTTCACCCTTAAAACCTTATGCCCTATTGTAGAAAGTTTTCCACCACCTCTTGCCTGGTCCAAAGCCTGTTGCATTGGGATTTAAAACCGTAAGTTTCAACCACAAGTTTTCTAACAATGACGACCTAGAGCTGTACCCTTGCCTGGGGTGTTGCTGCCCTTACTTTCTATGAGTGGTAAATACTCACCATACATAGGTCCATCTTCACCAAGAAACAGATGCCGAAGGCCTTGCACCTCTCTCCCCAGGACTGAGCTGCTAGCTGTCAGCTGCCTACACTGCTGCCAAGAGAGAATGTTTTGGAAACTGTACTGCAGTCTGCTTCCATGCCGACTCTCTATAACAGTACACTAAACTGAGCAAACAAGAAATCCAAAAAATCTTCTTTCATTGCATTAAACTTCTTTACAGATACAGAAAGCGAGCTTTTCAGAGACTCTTGGAAGGAAGAATAGAAACTAATTTCACGATAAAAAAAAGCATGATGCCCACATTGCACACAATGAGCTGTGATTATTGTTTCCCCTTTAAAGAATTGTGTTACTGATTGAGGGAATGAAAACTCTCTGGAGCAAGTGAACTTGGAACTTTGCTTTTCTGCTCCCCTTTTGCTCTTCTGACATCATGCTCACCTTCATACACACAAGTCTGACTGGTCTACCAGACTCTGGGAAGCCGACCTTGCCCCACCTCTTCCTAAACCCTCCCAGTTAGAAGTCAGGACTCCCTCTTTTGAACTCAAGTAGTTCCTTATCTGGATCTTGCTGTCCTGCTATAGATTTACTTGAAGAGCGTGTGAAACTCCCCCAGTAGATGATTTGTTTGTGGAAGCTCTGGTCCAGTCTCAGCTTGATTCATATGTACCTTTCTCAGTCCTCAGTAGCTCAGTAAATTATTTGTTACACCCAACTAATATGACGGCAATATGCTATTTGTAGCTGACGTTAAAGTAAACTAACTATTGGGAAAAAGCAAAATGAAAATCTAAAAGATATTAGACTAATGGCCCCCACTTACCAAGAAGAGGTTTTTGTTTTGTTTTGTTTAGAAAGATTTATCCTTGCTTAAGAGCAAAGGTATGTTTTCTTTCTTGGGCAAATTACATTCATGGCCACCAGCTGGCTCACTGCTGAGAGTGGCTAAGGACAGAGGAGGAAGGATAGAACTCCATGCTGAGTCACCTGCGTGATATGGGGGTGATGTACCTCCGCCCCCACCAAATGCTCTGATTGCCAGTTGACCCACACTGGAGAGGACTGATTTGAGGTATTTGAGTCCTTACAGGACTCACAATGGAAACACTATCCAGAAAGGCAGCAGTACTACATCTGGTAAATGATTAAAGCCCCAGAATATTCAGTGTCCTTCACAGTCTACTCCAACGCAGGCCCTTTACATTCAAATCACTCCTCATCAGACAGTAAATATAAAAGAACTTGGCACAGGCAAGAAAAGAGAATGAGTTCTTTATAGAAAGGAAAGGGGAAAGATAAAGAAAATGGGATTTTAAGTGGTGGCTGGGGTCCTATATTCACTTGCACCTTAGATTCACTTCTGTGGTCCCATTCCCCCACTTCCTGTTTGTTTCTGGAAGCTTTGCTTCATAAGATCAGGGTTCTTTTTTTATTAGTATGTGATTCATAGTGGATTTGACCACTTCCTATATATATCCGGAGCTGGGAAGCAGGGTGGTAACAACTACCAATGTCACAGAAGTAGGAGAGTCACTTCCAGCTCAGTGTGACAGGGACATGAACTCTCCAGGCCTCAGGGTGCCTGTTAGTGAATTACTTACGAGTATTTAATGGCATCCTGGCAACCTGAGAGTTTTCCAAAACAGGAAATTCACTCAAGAAAATCCTTCCCATTCAGTTTCAGTTGGGAGAAAAATTGCTGCAGAAAGTTCAGTTTCAGCTGGAGTTTTGTTGAATGCCTAGCCTGACAGCTGAAGGTCACTCTAGTTATTCAGAAGGGACATTAAGTTAATGTGTTACTTGAATAGCAATTGATGCACAATGGCTGAGGTCGAAATGTACTGTTTGCATTTATTTACTACGGGTTAATAATAAAAGCACTAGTTCATGATGCCCGATAAAGTGGCCTGAAAGAGTTGGTGCTGTTTCCAAAAAGGTCAGCTTACTTCCAGAGTATAAACTGCACAACAAATAAATTCTGAGCCAAATAGATATCCAGTCTTGGAGATGGGTAATACTGTGGGCTGTATGCCTTCTGCCTCAGCACGCTTCACCGAAGGCACACAGGAGTTAACTGTGATGCCAATCAAGCCAGCAGAAAGCAAGGTTTTCTTTCCCCCAAAGAGCCAAGGTAGATGATGCTGAGGCTGGGTGACTGCGAGGGCAGAATGAACATCAACTAGCATTATTGCTAGAACAAGGGTGATAACCCATTTGTCTGTGTAAGTATCTTCTGCTGTTAGTAGGCCATTAACCTTAACTATAGCCACATGTTCCCAGTTATATACTAGTGGGAATGAAGACCATCCACCACAGAAAATAACCCTTGGTTCATGCTTTATAGTTTCCAGAGAAATGCTCGCAATCCTTACTCACCCAATCCCAGTGTTTCCAGCTACCCCGGTGCTGTAAAGAGGGTAGGAGGGAAGGCTGCAAAACCCACAATTAATAAATCAGAAGTTGGACAAGGCACTATGCACCCAGATGTTGCCAGAGTAAGCCCTGAAGTCCAAGTTTAATTGGCTTTGTTTGAAGAATTATAAAGCAAAAATAAACCTTAAAGAAAACAGATGAAGCTGCCAAGTAGAAACCCTGAACACACTTCGTCTCACTTGGTTCCAATTCTAAATTGGCAATTCTCCCCCCAGAAATTTTTCAAATCTTTAACCAAGATGGGTGACTAGGAAGCCAAGCTTTTCTCAAAGGCACTTTTCACCTGGTTTTGGTTGACATCTTTGCAGAAACATACAAGGATGGTATTTGGCAAACTGGCAACATGTGTTGAATAATGAGTTTAACGAGGAACAGTAGGGATGAACATTAAATACCTCACTACCTAGAATGAGGGGGAACAGTGTGCTTGTAACTCCATCTTTGCTACCTGGGGAAAGGAACGAGACACTGCCGGTAACGGAGGAGTAATGTAATTTAATGATTTTTCTTAAATTATGTAACAATGCAAACCCTTTTCGAGTCCAGTGGTTCCTTCCTTGTTCTTGACTTTTCTAAATTCCTAGAACAGAAAATGACAGATGGAGAAGGAACAGCAGGATGCGGAAAGCAGGTCTTCCATTCTGAAGACTCGGTTTCCCCACTAACAAGCTCTGGTCTGTCTATGATTCACATACCCTCTGAACTTCAGTTTTTCCATCTGAAAAACTCAGTAGGGATTAGATGAGGTAATCCCAAATCCTGCCTACTCCTTTATTTGTATAACTCTCCCAGCATAAAGATAACCATGGAGAAACAAATAGATCAATTCCCAAAAACAAAAACCAACTCCTCTCCCTAAATTCTCCTCGAATTGTAACTTACTCACCTGCTTTGACATTTGAATCAAAAATAGAAGTTCTAACTTGTGATTTCATGGTCAGCTAAGACCTTTTGAAGAGGTAAAAATATATGAGGCTGTCTGCACTGAGAAGACCATCTTACTTTAGGGGATACTGGTAATAGAACATTCTTGCTCAAGCACTTTAGTAAATGTTTTAAAAGTAATTATTCCCCTGGACATATCTTGTCAGCTTGCTGGCAAAATAAGAAGACTATATAATTTTCAGAGAAAGAGAAGAAGGGGAAAAGGTAGCAGAGAATTTAATTTTAAGTCCAAGGGTTAGTTTTGAATCTACCTACTGACATTAGAATAATTTTCAAGAGTGCATAGGAGTCACACCGCGAATTAATAATTCAGCCTTTTAAATCCTATCTCTTTTGGTAAGACAAACATTTTAGTTCCAAAGCGGGGAGCCTTGGGATAGCAGAACTGTTTGACTCTGAGAAGATGGCACTAGGAAGAAATGAACCTACCTGGCTTCTCCATTATGTATCTTAGCCAAGTGTTATGGTTTTCTTCACATTTCTTAGGTTTATTTTTAGGGATTGTAGAGGTTGCTGCTAAGAATGGCATCTATTTAGATATCTAAACATTAAATGATTGATAAATGTTTAATAATGATTTGTAAATGATATCAACTGACTTCTTCAAGCTCAGCTAGGTTTGTCTCTGCCTTTATCAGGGAATGCCAGATAGCAGATATAGGGCAACCAGGCAAGAAGAGATTTGCAACAAAGAAAATTCTGGTTGGTTATCTTTATCTTTTGTCTTCATCATAATAAATGATCTTATTTCTTTCCTAAACTTTTCTTTTTCCTATTTTTAGTTCTTGATGCTCTATAATTGTCTTTTCTCTCATTTCATTATTACATCTTTAAGACATGGATATTATGCTTCTAAAATATTAATAATGCAAAGAAAAAATTTTCTTTTTTTTCCCTTAAGATGTATGTATGCATATAATAACTGGGGTACAGGCCAGAGGCATAGGGGTTGAGAGGATTCACCAGAGACATTATGGGGAGCAGAACAGGCAGAATGACCAAAATACACTGCTGAGAGGAGCCGCTGGTAAGACAGAAGAGGTCTGCTGCTCCATGTGGGTCACCTCCCTGGCTGGGTATTAAACTCCTGCTGCAATGGCTCTGGATAGCTTCATAGTGCTATGACTTAACCCCTTGTGCCACCAGAGAGGCCCCCAGAAAAATATTTTCAATTATTTACAAAGTAATTACAAAATTACTCTAAATTTGATGATTGCTTTTCCCACTAATTCACTTATATAGTGACACTCCTTAATCATAGTGTCTATTACCTATATCAGATTCATAGAGATAAGTGAAAAGAGAAAGATCCTTAAATTTCTCAGGGGCTGACTGGGATAGTGGATGGAATGGGGTTAAAAGTGGAGAAGTAGAAATGTAAATTGTGCCTTGAGCTAACATAGCCTGGGGCCCCAAATTCCTATCTAGCTACAAGGACAAGGACTTTCCTATAATGAGGTTTCCATGGGCACCAATGCAAAATGGAAATATGGACATTATTGTGAGTTTCTGATAAATTTAAATGTATTCAAATTAAGCAATTGTCCTTTAAATGCACATCTTTCTTGCTAAATGTCCCTCTTATATGAACTAATTATGATAATAAATGACAGAGATATCACTGGTCTCCAGCCTAGGACCTGAGAACCATGCCACAGCCACAGATGGGGAACATTACAGGGGTGTTATAGAGCATTTATCAATGATAAGGTTGATATAGTAGCTACTGGACTAGTTTCCTGTGGCTGCTGTGGTAAATTACTAAAAATTCGGTGGCTTAAAATCACAAATTTATTTTCTGACAGTTCTAAAGGATAGAAGTCTGAGGTCAGGGTGTCAGCAGGGTTATCTGTTCCCTCCAGAAGCTCTAGAGGAGAATCTTAGCCTGCCTCCCTGCTTCTGGTGGTTTCTTGACTTTCTTGGACAATATGATTTTCATTGCATGTAGGTGATCTACTTTTCCTTTTAAAAATCTCTACTCTATAACTCCAAGTATAAATCTTGTCAATTCATACTTCTCCAACATGGTACTGTAAGCGACCCTTTCTATGTAAAAAGCTGTCTTTATTAATTTATAAATTTTCCCTTGTGTTTTCCTCTATTAAATTTTCTCTGTTTTTGGAATTCTCATTAGATGCTTAGCATGCTTGAAATGGGCTTTCATGCCTTTAATTCTTTTTTCACTCTGATATTTCACAGAAAAAGCTATGCGAACCTCTGTTTTCGATCTCTAATTTGCCCATTGCTTTTGCCATTTTATTCATTCCACCTATTAAATGTAAGTATCCTATGAATTACTACTCGTCTTTTGCTTCTTTTTCAGGCCATCCCATGCTTATAATGTGGAACAACATTATCTCAAATATCTGATGATTAATGAGAATGATTAACAGTCACTTCTCTTTCATGACTTCTCTGGAGTCAACTTTCTGTCTCTTCTATTTTATTTAAATGTCACCTCCCCTCCCCTGTCCCACCTCTCCACATACAACATTGGGTAGTCTTGCTTATCCCTTTATACTAAGAAGAAAGAACTAGATTAAAACACCTTGTAGGTAGGTGGTGTGGATTCCTGTTTCTGTGGAAGAGGAATTTGCTAGAAAGTGGCTCTGCAGTGCCAGTTGTAATTCTTTAATTACCCAGATGATTGAAGAAGTTCCCTTCTGCTCTCTAATTCTTTAATACTGCATTTGGGTTGTTCTACATCTGCTTCTGTCTTCCTAGTAGGTTTTTCCTGTGCATATGTTGGATAGTGGTTTCCTCAATTCTTGTCAATTTGATCCCATCTGCTTTCTATCTTCCAGAAATTCTTCACAATTTTAGGACGTCTCGGTGTCACCCCTTATTCTTCTGGCACTGCCTTGAGTTTAAAAGATTTCTTTTTCTTGTCACTTAAAAGGATTTGTAGGGAGGTGGGGAAAGGGGTTTGGTGGACATTTGTGCCGGGTTCACTCTCTCCATCCACTCCATTTACCCATTTCAGGTAAAAAAACAATCTATTTATTCTTTTTTATACTCCAGCTTTAGGAAGTAAGCTATGTCATACCAGCATGTTTTAAAATTAATAAAAGCTTGTCTATTCAAAACAAAAGCTTTAACACTTTAATCATTTTGATGTAATAGCCTTCAAACATTATTAGCTTCCTGGTTCCTTAAATGGAGGATACTCAGTGCAACAAACCACATATTTATGCACAACCAGCATCACAGTGTGCTCTGCGTTCCAGGTGGTTATATAATGTCCTTGGTTCTTCTGTTCCTTAGCCACATCAAGTATTTTTTCTCCTCTTGGTTTACAACTTCTAGGACTTACTAATTTTCTGTGGTATGGGAAACCACACACTAAGCATATTGTAAAAGTATATGTATAGATAACTGACAGTAAGACTAAAGGAAAAAGAATGTGGTTTGGAGAAGTGACTATCTGCTAACCATTTCAGACATGCAGAACCTTTTCACTTAATTCTAGACCCAGGATTTTTCCCAAGTAGAAAAGCATTCACTGGAAACCTGTCTCTGACACACTGGGTGTTTCTGTGCCTAATAGCCTTGTCATTAAATGAAAAGATTTGTCACTGCATATCTTATATGTATAAATGCACAAATTTTTATATGTCATATATATGTCCTGTATTTATAAATATATATTCCACAGAATTTATATAAATATAAATATGTGATATGTAAAATGACATAAACACATACACATACTCTCTCACACACCAAAGATAGCTTGCTTCTTGCTGAAGCAATCACCTACAGAGAAAATAGTTATTTGTTTACATATTAATTTAAATCTACTCAAATCTCTACTCATAAAATGTGAATGAGTGACTGGAATAGTAAACCCTCAGCATAGAACATAGTGCTAATACAAATTTTTGAAGGTGCTACTAATGGTGTTTTAATTTTGACTTCCTTCAACTGATGTTATATAAGAATGTTCTATACTGGTCCCAGCAGTTAGCCTGTGCACATTTATTCCCATTACTTACTAGGAAACCCCATAGGTGGAGGTTATGCCCAGCAGGGGTCCAGTTTAGTAAGTTTTCTGATTCCAATTTCTGTCTCTTCTAATCGTTCCTGTTATCTAGAACCAGATTTGTTATAATAAAAGAGCATTTTAAGTTTCCATTTCCTTTCAACCCATTGATGTAGACAGATAGAACATTACTTTGGAATTAAATAGACTTTGCCGGGCCTCCCTGGTGGTGCAGGGGGTTAAGTCGCAGCATTATGAAGCTATCAGTAACCACTGCAGCACAAGTTCCATCCCTGGCCAGGGAGCTGACCCACATGGTGCAGCAGACCTTTCCTGTCTTGCCCCCTACTCCCCTCAGCAGTATATTTCAGTCAATCGCCTGTTCTGCTCCTCACTCTGTCTCTGGTGAATCCTCTCACGACCCCTGCTCCCACATCTGGCCTATACCCCTGTTCTTTTTTTTTTTTTAATATTTATTTATGCATACAAGAGCTGGGGTACAGGCCAGAGACCAGGGCCACCAGGGAGGCCCTATACCCCTGTTCTTGTTTGCATAAATAAATCTTTTAAGAAATTATAAATAAATACACCTTGCCAAGCCCACGACATGAAAGTTTGGTAGACTTTAGCAAGCCACTTAACTTCCCTTAACCTCTTTCCTCAAGTTTTTAAGAGAATACAGAAAACAGAACATGTTAAATGATACCTTGAAGGTGTAATTAGCAAAACATAGGAAAAGGGACTTGGCTTCTTTAATTTCTTAATAAGTGCAAAGAAAAAGAGAAATCTATAGGTTAAAAGAGGGACTTATGAGTGATAGCAATCAAATAAAAGATATATCCACTGATCTTGATTCAAATAAACCAACCATTAGACTTCTTAGGATATGCTTGGAAATTTGAGTAACAACTGAATATTTTATGATATTAAGGACTTAACTAATTATTCAGGTGTGACACTTAGGTCATATTTTAATTGAGTTTTTATCTTTTAGAAATACATAATAAAATATTTGCAGATGAATTGCTAGTTTGTCAGGGATTTTCTTGAAAATAGTGTAGTTGGTAGGGAGGGGTTGAGGAGGTATTAATGCAACAAGATCAGATATGAGTTAATAATTATTGAAGTTAAGTGATAGATACATAAAGTTTTATTATACTATTCTCTACTTTTATTATATATTCAACAATTTTATAACAGGTGAAAATTTAGAAAGTCCTAAAAACCAAGTCATATTAAATACTTTTGTTTTCATATTTTATTTCTATATTAACAGAACACAAAAGTATAGTCACATTTTTCTGCTCATATTTCTGTCCTATTTTCTAAACTCATTTTGCATTTTCCAAACATTATCAAGGAAAATTTGATTACCTCTCCCTGGACTCTTTAAAGAGTAAACAACAGAACTGCTATTTTAGTGGCATTAGTGAAACCACATGAAACAAGAACAGAAAATTATAGGTGGTTCTATCTTCAATTTGCGAACACACCTTTTTAAATAAAGTATTTTAAATAAACACCTGGATTTTTGCATCACACTTGATGCAAATAAAGTGAAGCAATTATCCTTACGTTGCTATAACTGGAATGGGAAGGAGTATTATAGTATTACATAGCGAGTGCCATAAAATTAATGACTTCTGCTATGTGGTAGAGTGAGTCTGGTGGATTCACTATAAATTCCTTACAACAAGAATTTTCACCCTATAACCAATTGGTCATAAGGCAATTTGCCATAAAAATAAAGTAACTGTTGATCATTTGTTTTGACAATCTGGTTTCAAATATACTCTATTCAGTGACAAATAGACATGGCCAGCTTAGAATAGTGGGTAATAACAACTGCAGATATTGACTTCTAGAAAATATGGAAATAAAATATACTGGAACTGAGGGATAAAAGTATAATGCAGGATTGCATACTGTACTAGAGAATTATAATATATCAGTTTGCAAATCTTTCTGTGAACCCAATGGTATACTACACTGGTCAAAAGCAAAAGTTTGCTAAGCTATGGCAAATACAGAAGAGGCAGCTTGAAATTCACAATAGTCTTACAAGTGTTACTTCTCAGTGATTTAGCTATTTTAGATATAACAACTTGTTCTCTAATGCCATCTTTAACAAATTTATCTCATAATATTAGAAATTAGAGGCAAAAGAAGAATTAAGCTCCTCCTCTTCACCACTCCTCCTCCCCCAAAGACATGATTGCATGGCTTTATTCCTGATGACTATAAGTTTCTTGAAAACTTCCTATTTGATGGTAGACAACACAATTTAGCCAGAAGTTTGGTATTTGACATAGAATCTGGCTTACAAAAAAAAAAAAAATCTGGCTTAGATGATTTAATAAAATATATATAAGGACTAGACATGTGATAGGACACTTAGATAAGTATTAGGAGTTATGCACATTAAAGCTAATAAAAAATAGCAATATCTGACAGCAGCATTTATCAAATAAGAGTAGAAAGCTTTCACAGTGCAATCAATATAAAACTCAGCTACAAATAGACATCCTAGTGTCTGGAAACAGATATTTGTTTTAATGAAGGAAGAAATTTTAGTGAAAAAGGAAAGTACTTCATTATGTCCTTTAAATCATGCCCCTCTTTATTTTGTTGGATTTTATCTTTTTTTTTTTTTTTTTCTACAGCAAATTTTCTTACAAGCAATTCATTATGCAGCAAAACATTTGGAGCAACAATGGTCATGGCAAAGAACTTTCAGCAAATCTACCCAGCACTGCAATAGGTCTTTCTCAGCCTGAAATGCTCCTTGTTATTTAAGATTTTATTTATTTATGCATACAAGAACTGGGGTATAGGTTTGGGGGAGAAACGATTCACCAGAGACAGAGTAGGGAGCAGAACAGTAAGATTTACTGAAATATACTCCTAAGGGGAGCAGTGAGAGAGGCAGGAGAGGTCTGCTGTGCCATGTGGGTCAGCTCCCTGACCAGGGATCAAACTTGTGCTGCAGTGGCTGCAGATTGCTTCATGGTGCTGAGATTTAAAAACTTGCGCCACCAGGGAGGCCCTGAAAGACGCTATTATCCTGCTCCCCCCACAGACTAGAGTGGTCTCCAGGTGTCTTCCGTCACATCCATGTGGGGAGAGAGAAGGAGAGTAAATGTAGAGGCATCACTTCAATGCTTTGGGGGTCCTGCGAGGCTAGCATAGAGAACAGAGTCAGAAGGGAGGAGGGGGGACTGGTGCCAGAGGCGGAGTCAGATGTTGTGAAATTGTGGTCTGCATGGAGGAGGTTTGGACTTTTGTTTTTTCTTTCATTCAGAACTTTTTTTTTTTTTAATTTTTGAAGTATAAGTGACATGCATTCTATTAGCTTCAGGTACACAATATAATGGTATGGCATTGTGAATCGATCCTCACAAGTCTATTTCCCATATTAAATGTCATCCAACTACATTCTGCCCAGAGGTCACTCATTGTTCTGTTATTCTCTTGTGCAGGATACATTTGTTTTTCCCCTTGCAGCTGTTATTTTTTTAATCCAAATTATTGAGGCAAAGAAGGTTTACAACATTTGTATACCTCTACGAATACACACCTTCACACCTGCCCACCACCACAGCCCCAACAACCTTCTACCAGGTTCTATTGGGCCCCTCTTCTCCCCACCACTAGTTGCCTCAGTTTTGCACTCAGATGTTAAGAGTTTATTATTGGTTTGCTTTTGCCTAACCCATTGTTATGCTTCTCTATATTCTACATATGAGACCATCCTGCTGTTGTTTCTCTTGACTTATTTAACTAGCATAATCCCCTCCAGTTCCTTATCCCACATGCAAAAAGAAGCCACTGTTGGGGCTTTAAAGGGACATAAGCTGGACCAGGCTTGTATTATTAAAAATTCATGCTGGCTGAGATCAGTGAATGGAATGGAAATAGGACAAGCATGAAAATCATGTTAGGAGAATAATATTGCACTAGGCTTAATGGTAGCTGATAGAGGTGGTAGAAATGGACAGAATTTGGCAGATACAAAGTATATTTTTGAGGTACAATGAACAGAGCTGGTTGATGTATTGGTTATAGAGGGTCCAGGAGAAACATGTGAAGGGTAACTCAGATTTTATGGCGTGATCAACCTGAAGGAAGTGAAGAACACTAGAAAAGAGGCAGGAGATTGAGTCAAGTTATGTGCATGTTAAGTTTGAGATGCTGATTAAATATCCAAGGCACCACCATATGATGCTATCAAATAAAAATTAGGATGTAGGTCTGGAGCAAGAAGCGTCATCCACAGGCATTTTCACAGAGTAGAGGGTAGCATGACAACACTGACCAGAGCAAGAAATATTGAAAGACTGGGCAGAGAGGCATCTGGAATGAGAAGTCCATCAAATTGACACAATATCCCACTTTGAAGGTCTTAGGTTGTGGCCCTTCACCTGCCAATGCCACAGGCATAGATTGTCCCATCTGGTGAGTTCTGGCCCCTGCACAGAGGAAGTCTTGACTTTCTAAGGAAGCTTTCCTAGGAGATATGTCATCCTGGAGATACTGGTCCTAATTTTTCAAGAAAAGGCTCTTAAATAGTCTTCAGGAAACAAATAAATCTCTTGCCTTTCTTAGAGGGCCTCTTATCAAGCCAGTCATTGTGAAAAGTAGGAGACATTCTACAGGGAAGAGGGAGGGAGTGGGGTCAAGGCAGGGTCAAGAAAAGAGACTATGGTGATGGTGCACGGGTGAGTTGGTGGTGGGAATTCTATGGGGAATACACCTGAGGAAAAAAATGTTGTAAGAAAAAAACAAAAATAAATAAATAAAATTTAAAATATGGGAAAAGAAGAAAAAAAATTAGAAGATTAACTGTAGCGCTACTTGGAAAACCTCAAAACTTGCTGGAAATATTATCCTTTCAAGGTGGGAGTGTACATGCCTCTCGAGAACTGCTGGTGTCTTCTTCAGCATGCACAGAGGTAGCCCAGAAATTCCACAGAGTGTGAAGCTGTCATACTCTGAGGTAAAATATTTTTTAGGTCTGGGTTTGGCAGTAAAGCTGCAGACATGATCGGAGTCTCGCAGAAAAGTAGTCCTAGTATACATCTGGTTTTCATCTTCTTAGCATTGCACGCTTCTTTGAATACATCATGGACACTGAATTTCTGCCTCTGGGAAATAAAAATCGCATATGCATCAATTCATATACACTTTTAAGGAGTCTGAAGAATCCCACTATTGGATCCATTTGTGAATGTAACAGAGTCCTGACCAGGTCACATGGGCCCAGGAAGTCATATAAGATGTTCTTTAACAACTACAGGGAGGCGACTGGGCAGTTAGAAGAAAAGCATCACCTCACCTCCCACAAGATCCTGGACATGGGTTTGGGGATCCCAGAGGATCTTGGACAGGGACTAGGACATGGAGCGGTTCAGGGAGCTGAAAGAGCATCGACTATCATGCACGGGTAGAGTTGAAGATAGTTAGGCCAGAGGTACACTTACTTACCTACCCTCTTTTCCTTCACTATAAACCTCCAGGTCCCCAGGAGCAGAAGAAGGGAGTGGGGAAGCACAGGGGAGCTCCTAATATTAAGGTACTTACAAAGGCTCTGGGAACCAGATGTCTTTACGGAGGACACCCATTTGGAAGGGATTTGGGCTTTGACTTTGATTAAATTCTTTTGCTCGAATAGAACCTTTCTTGATCTGAGAATACTTGCCCTAAGTGACACGCTTGCCAGAACCCCTTGAACAGAGGCAGCAGGGATCTAGGAAATGTTGCCAGCTAAGTCCAAAGTGAAGTTGGGGGGACAATGCTGGGCATGGCAATCAGGACAGTCCTGAATATCCAGGGATAAACTAAGGGAAAAATACAAATCTTGGTGAAGGAGGCTTTTATCAAGATGCAGAAGGAAGGAGCCACGAAGGATCCTGAGACCACTTGTCTATAAGAGCAACAGAATGGTGTTTCCTTCTCACCAAGTGATGCCAGGAAACCTGTGGTCTTTCACCAACTGAGCAAAGTGAAGTCTTTGAGTACTCCTGGAAGCCTTGCAGCAGCAGTGCTGATGAGGTCAGAATGGCCTTTGGATGCTTAAGTCATTTCCAACTCTTCTGATTGGCGTTCCAGCCATACCTGCCCACAACTTTCACTGTGCATTTTCTGAAGCCGGTGCATTCTGAGGAGACTCAAGTCACTTACAAACATTGTGCATATTCTTTGTTGTTGCTCAGTCCTTTGAGGACCATGCAGAACTACAGCACACACTGCCTGCATTTTCCAGAGCAACCTGGACATGCTCAGTTCACCTCAGGAGAGACCATTCAGGCGTAAAACACGGGACAGGATCAGTTATTAAACTTTAAGAGAGCTAGTTAATTTTTAATAGTTCGTATTGCCTTTAATAAATGAGAAAACCCAGGCCCAAGTGGCAATGAGATAGATTCTAAGTTCAAGTTCCTTAGGTGAGGTGAAGCTCCATTTAGTGTGGTGTTTCTGGGCGGGAGAGTAGTTATCACGTTGTTTGACCTCTGTGAGTAAAACTGAGGCAGGAAGGTCTTTGCTAACTCTGTTTTATTACTAATATGAATCTGGAGTTCCTTATGCCAAATCCTGTGGGGTGAATGCATACTGAAAATAGCCCTTCCGCCTCTTGGCTTAGGGAAGTCAGGAAGACATCATTCCAGGAGTCCGCGCAGGGCTTCAGGGACAGGAAATGTGGCAGCTTGGAGCAAGGGTGAAAGTATAGGCTGCAACAGGCAACGTTTGCGATTGTTGAAGCCAGTGGGAAAAAGGCATCCTATAGAAATATCAAGTAGCATTTTATTTTATTGCTCTGCAGAGACTTCTTCCTGGGAAAACAAACCAGGTCCGTGATCCTTGAACTGGGTAGTTCCTGTGAGCGTTGCAGTGAAATGAGTACACGGGGTCTGGAGGAGGGGGGCCGTGGAGGGTGCCGCCAGCACACATGCTTTGTCAGTTAGAAGTGCCCGGGGAGCCATTCTAAAGCACACACCTGCACGTTACAAGGCACGGCTTACCCTGGCGCTCCGCAGTGTGACAGACAAGGGCCATCAGCTCTCAAAGGTCCCAGTCCTCGGAATGCTTCCAGGTAGAACATTGTCTCATTGGAGGGAGGTGTCCCTAGCTGAGGAATCTGGCTCATGGAGTAATTATGATTCACCTTAGGGACTGGAGGTATTTAGAGGTGAGATCAATTGAGCATTTGAGTGTGAAGAAAAAAAGTCTGGGAGCTCAATCCTTCAGACAAGTGTGAGAGCCAGTGACCGCTCAAAGTTCTCCTTCTGGCAGCTTAGGAAATTATGTACAACAAGAGACCCTGTGAGCACTTTATGGAATCATTGTGTTTTGGTAAAGGAGAGAAAATGTTGTTTCTCCAGAGAGTAATAGCTGCCATAACTCCTCTCCAAGGCCACAATCAAGACTTGTATAAAGCGGGCCTCCCTGGTGGCGTAGCGGGTTGAGCACAGCACTGTGGAAGCGTAGGCCGTACAGCAGCGCAAGTTCGATCCCGGGCCAGGAAGGGACCCACATGGTGCAGCAGACCTCTCCTGCCCCGCCCGATGCTCCCCTCAGCAGTGTGTTTCAGTGCATCTGCCTGTTCTGCTCTCCATTCTGTCTCTGGTGAATCCTCTCACCTCCCACGACTCTGGCCTGTACCCCAGCTCTTACATGCATAAATAAATACATCTTTAAAAAAAAAAGACTTGAATAAAGCTCATTCTTTCATACACCTGCTTAGTAGACCAACTTTGAGTGTCGACTCTGTACTGTGCATTGTGCCAGATACAGAGGCAATAGGGACACAAGTGAGACAACTTGAGCAGCCACAGGATCTCCCTGGAGGTAGTTCATCTGAACTTTGACAGGGCTGCCTCCCCTGCCATGACCCTTAGCTATATACAGTGCTGCCATTTTGAAATCCAAGGACCTCAAAGCTCAAGGAAGGCAGGCATCGAGATTTGTACTCAGTCCTCCAGTGTCAGTTCCACTGAGTGCCATCCTTCTCAGAGAAGTTCCTCCACTCAGGAAAGTGCAGCACACTTGTCAGGAACATTTTTGTAATCCACTTCAAGGGACAGATGACCTTAAAGGAATCCACACCCTGGGAATCTTGCAGACACCAGAGTGTGCTTGATTACATGGATTGCCTGCCCCTTTTCTGCCTAGCTGGGTCTGTAATTAGCTTTCCCCACCACTCCTGCTCCAGGGTCTTTCTTCATTTCCTTGACTCTGTTGCAGGTGCCCTGTCACCACCTTGCAAGACCTAAGTTCTCTGACCCGTTTTCAGAGTCAGTCAGCTGTGAACAGGACCAGCTGAGTGGAAGAAAGGGGAATGATAAAAGTTCTGGAATTACTGATTTCTTCAAAAGTCATCCAAAATTCTTTTTGATTTCTTTTAGAGGATTTCAACAAATACATATCTGTATTTTAAACACTTTTTGAAGTTTATTTTGCAGGTCCAAATGTTATCTTATGATCTCATTTTTGTCCAGGGACACACAATATAGGGAATTGGAAAATGACAGAAAATGGAGAATGCAAGAATTCACTTTCTTTAGCACGTAGTGTTTGTCTAGTTCATATTGTATTTTGAAGCCGTTATAGGATATATATAAATTTCAAGAAATTCATGACACATGGTCTTTGATTTTCAATCATTTTTATTTTTAAATATTTTTGAAGTATTACAGTAATGTCAGATCTATTTCAAAAATAAGAGGGGGGAATAATAAATTGAGTATTGTCAAAGCAGTTGAAATGCTCTATAATTTCCAGTTTAACACAAGACCTGACAATCTGTCTGTACCTCTCTTTCATTTATAAACAACTACAGAAACTGCTGTTTCATTTAGAAACAACTAGTTTCATGAAGAAACAACTTCATTTAGAGACAAATACAGGTTGTATTTTACCTTGTGACCCCTTGTTTTTTACTTAACATTCTATTACATCTTGAGAAATTCCTCTGTGAGTTCTTAGAACCTCTTCCACATGCATTTTCTCTTGGGTCTGATTCTGGAACTTTCCTCACATCATATCCCAAACACCAACCAGTCTGTGCTCCAGCCTCAAGCAAAGATATCACAACTTCCTGTCATGCCCCAGAGTGGGTATGCCACAGGGAGAAAAAGAGCAGCCAGGAGAAACTGCACATATTGATGTACAAAATGAAATCAGATCAACTTAATAAACAAGTCAATGAAGAGATTTTGAAAATAGAATAGAAATATAACAAACTCTGTCAACCAATATTTTCAGAGGAGCCTTGAACTGATAGCGAAAAATCCCAAATTTGGGGGTAACAAGATTTGTCATCAGTAAGCAAAGTGTAATGAAAATCTGTCTAGATAGATATCATGTAATTTCCACACAGATCTCACACAAATACATCACTGCATGCCAGGCAGAAAATTTGCTCCAATAAAAGAGCTTAAAGATTAAAAAAAAACTTCCTATATTGCTTCATAATTATTTTCATTTCTGATTTTATTTATGCTGATATGTATGTACTTACATATAATATTTTAATGGGGCAATATCACAAATATTAGTTATTTTGTTTGACTTACTTTTCCTTTCTCTTTTCTCTTCTTTCCCTGTCAAACTGCTGACCCAGCAACTAGCCCCAATTCAGCTTTCTTACCAGCGCACAGTCTTCCTTCTTTCTTTCAAGCTCCTAAAATACAGTAATACACACACACCATATACAGTCTTTTTAATTTGCTTTTACAAAAATGGGATCATAACAAAGTTTTGCATTTTTTGGTATCGTTTTGTTTAGTAGTAACTCTAATTCACTCTCTGTGATGACTTTAAAAATTCCATGGAATAGATATATCACAATTTATTAATCTATCTACAGTTTAATAGAACACATACAATTTTAACTCTACAAACAATACCTTACATAAACATTTTATACATCTAACCTTATGCAGGTGATATTTTTATTCCTATGTGAAATATTCCATTTTATTTTTCAATAGATTTTACCAGATTGCTTTCCAAAGAATATTCTTATTTAAACCAGCAAATAAGATTATGTTCTTCATATCTACCATCGAAAACTCTTTCTTAAACCTGACATTATGGATGAAAGTCATATGTCACTGTTAGTTTAATCTGTGATTTTCCCATGACTAGTGAATTTGAATGTCATTTCTTATATATATGAAATAGTTGGAGTTATTTTCCTGTGAACTGCTTATTCATACCCTTTGCCCATTTGTTTCTTGAGTTGCAGGTCTTTGTCTTGTTTATTTGTAAGAGCTCTTTATATACTGTATTTTTTTTACCATCATATTTAAAATGTGATTTCTGAGAGGTAATGGAGTAAAAGAGTAGCCATTTCTTTTATCCTTCTAGTGTTGTCTTTCTCAGACTCTCTCTGGTCCAGAGAATGTTGCAGCGTAACCCCTATGCTCTATATCTTGTCTGCAGGTACTGGCTAGTTGGTCTTGTGAGAGTGACTGAAGTCGGAATGACTTACATTACCATGTGGATTATGCTATCTGGATTTTGTAGTATTGAAGTATCCTTGCAACGTATGAGTAAATCCCAGTTGGCCATAGTGTACTCATTTGGAAACATTTAACATATTGAATTATACTTGCTATATTTTGTTAATAATTTTTACTTCTGTACTCATATGTAATACCTTTTTAAATATTGATTTATTTTTTTAAATAATGATTCTTTACCAGAATTTGATATTAAAATTATGGTAACTTTATAACTCTGATAATGGTTGACAGTATTTTCCATCTTTTTATATAGCTTAGAATTAATAGTCTAAAAAGCAGTGAAATAATCTCAACTTAAATATTAACTGAAATTCAGATTTGAAACTATCTTTATATTTTCATAATTATTTTCATTTCATGAATTTTTTGGAATGATAATTCTCTAAACATCTTATCAAGGTTTCTGTGATAATTTATTTCTATATAATCTCTCCTTTATCTTAGGTTAATTTGACAATTTATATTTCATTGCAAAGTCAAGCATTCCCTTTAGATTTTCAGGTGTAGTTTTTTTTAACCAAGATAGATAAGGTGTTACATAGTGTGTATTCTCTATCTACATTATGTAGCCTTCATCAGTCCTAATCATGCATAATTTTACTTTTTTCTTTCAAACTTTATTTTTAATATTTTAATGCACAAACACATAAGGAGTTTGTCTGGTAATGGTATTTTCCCAAAACTATCCTTTAGATTTATTTATCCTTTCTTCAATTTTTGTATTTTATTATTATTTATTTTACTTTTATCTTTACTATTCACCTCTTTTTATTTACTTTTGATTTATCTTGTTGTTTCTCTCATTTTTATGTTTTTTAGGCTTCATAATTTTTAAACTTTCTCTTTTAAAGAAGTCATTTACATTTCTAAGCTTTCCTCTGTGAAAAATTTGTGCTAACATTCCATTTTGATCACCTCTTTATTCCATAGTTTGTGTAAAGGTGTATTCCCGGATTTCTAAGTATTCATTTGATCATGTTTCATCATTTATTCTAACTCTATTAAATGCTGATGAGAGACTTGGGTATTAGAATCTCTCCTTTGTTTGTTCCATCAATTTAGAAAGAGCTTGTATTATTTATATGAGGGGTTATAGGTTCATAAATTCCATTGTGTTTTCAATTTTTATTACTTAGGACTGATTTTTAAAGGACTGTATTAAAATCTCCCACTAATAAAACCTTTTTACATAATCCCTGTTCTAGTGCTAATGGATTTTGCTTATAATTTAGCTGCTATTTTTTATGCACAGATGTTTGAATTATTATGTTTGTCTAGGTTGTCTGAGAACAGACACCAAGAGAGGACTATACATGTAAGACTTATATTAGGGAAAATGCCTGTGAGGCAATATGGGGAAGAAGCTGGGAAAGATTGAAGAGGCATCCTGCAGACCCTACTGTAAGTCTGTCCCTTAATAGAGAGAGTGAAGGAGATTGGCTGAAGTATTATAGACTGTCCTTGAAGTCTAATAATACTCAGCAAGTCTGCCAGGAAGTCCTTGAGCCAAATGTGTTTGTTAGAGGAGTCTTATATCTTCAGTAATGTGTTTACCTTTGTACCCTGTTGCTCCCAGTCATTGACTGGGAGTAGCCTGGGGGAATTCTGGCCTCACCACAAATGTGATGATGGATTTTGGAGGGCAGCAGCTGGAGCTCATGGTCAATTATGTTCCCTGTGGTTGGAGGTCAGCTACCACTGTCATTCTAATGACAGTCACTTCCATGTACTTTCTTCAAAAATGAAACATGTTTAACTCCTAATACCTGAGTATTTTAGCATTTGCCAAACCCAATAGATTATGGAATCCTTTTCTCATACAGAACCCTGGGCAATAGTCTTCTAGTTGCATGTCTTTAGGTATTATCCTTGGTCATGTCAAAAATATTTTACCACTGACATCTATGAAGACAGAGAAAGCATTTATGTCAAGTGTGCAGCTGATTAAAACAAAGCAGAAAACAAATTCAATAGATTTACAAAAGTTCCTCTTCCTAATACCAATCCATTCTAAAAGCCTTTAAAAAAAAAAAAAAGCCATTTACTCACACATCCAAAATGAAGGAGGCTGTTTTAAGCTTAAAATCTTAAGGTACATTCCCAACAAAAGGGCATGGGACATGTCTTTAAAGCATTAAAATTAGACATACTCATTCCTAGCTTATATTTGTTCTGTAGGCATCAAAAGTCTTAGAAGCAGTTAATCCCCATTTCAATCTCCAAGAAACTTGGAAAATGTTTCTAACTCCTTAGTTATAACCATGTATCAGTACAAAGGCATAGATTTATGCAATTGACAACAATAAGCAAGATGAGTGAGGGAAAGAGATTTATGTAGTTTTAACAACCTATCAGTAGTTCTGTGACTTCTCACTTTGATTTTATGCAAATACAAATGACCATAAATTCACTCAACCAGTCACGACTTTTGACAAGTTTCCTTTGTATTAACACTGACTTGTTTTCCTTTCAAGTTCTCTAACTCTGAATTTTAGACTAGCCAGTATAATAAGCTAAAGGCTAAAAAGCTACTTAGTAGACAAATAATACCTGATACTAAGGTTGTTGTTAAAACTACATAAATCTCTTTCCCTCACTCATCTTTCTTGTTGTTGTCAACTGGATAAGTCTATGCCTTTTCATTCATTGGTGATTCACTTTCTACGCTTGAGAATAATTCCTACTCTTAAATGATTCATCATAGGTACATGTGGGATATTTGTCATTTCCTCACCATCTTCAATTTTTAAATCACTTCCTCTGTTTACCTTGTCATTGTGAGCCTCTGGCATGAACACTTTCAATATTTCTTCAGCAGTACTTTTCAAATATTATGGGTTTAATGATGTTCTCCAAAACAGCTCAGTAATAAACATAGACTAATGAATAGTGTGATGGTTGAGTCTAAAATCAGTATACAGGCTGATGTCATTTGTTGATGGCAGTCACACCTGAAACATCTTGTCCTGCAAGACAACAAAGCTTTGTTTTGTGTGTAAAAGTTTTTTGCTAGATACTTGTAAGGAGAGTTAGTTCTATATTCATCTCTATAGACAAAGGGAATATATTGGTTAATATCTAGACTATTTAACTACAAGTCAACAAAAGCTAAATATCCCAATTAGAAAATTGTCAAAGGACTTGCATAAACAGTTTTCTAAAGAAGATATAGAAGTGAGCAAGCTACAACCCACAGTAGGCAACAGAAATAAACAGTGAGGCATGAAGATTCTGATTTCCAAAGTTATCATATTATTACATTCCAAAATTATTTTTTAAAAAGAGAAATAGCCAAGAAGCACATAAAAAGATGCTTGATATTACTAATCATTAGGGAAATGCAAGTCAAAACTATAATGAGACACTAGCTTATATCCCTAAGGATGGGTACCATTGAAAGACAGAAATAATTGGTATTGATGAGAATGTGGAGAAACAGAATCCTTGTGCACTTTGTGGTAATGTAAAATGGTACTGCTATTGTGGAAAACAGTATGGCAGCTCCTCAGAATATTTAAAATAGAATTATAATATGATCCAGCATTTTCACTTCTGGGTATACATCCAAAGGAATTAAAAGTAAGAACTTAAAGAAACATTTGTACACTCATATTCATAGCAACATTATTCACAATAGCCAAAAGGTAGAAGCAATCCAAGTGTCCATTGACAGATGTATGGACAAACATATGGTACATACAATTAATATTATTCATCCTTAGAGAGGAAAGAAATGCTAATCTATACTCCAAGATAGAAGAAAACTGTCTGATTCCACTTAAGTGAGCAGTCAAATTCCGAGAGAAACAATGTAAAATGATGGTTACCAGGATTAAGGGGTGGAAGGGGGGATATATGATTTTTAATCTGTATAGAGTTTCAGTTTTGCAAGGTGAAAGGAGTTAAGGGATTGATTGCAAAATCATATGACTGCACTTAACAAAACTAAACAGTATACTTAAAGATGGTAACTTTTATGTCATATAATATTTTGCCACAAGTAGGAAGAAGAAAATACCCAATTGGAACAAAAGACCTAAATAGCTGTCCTGACTCTGAAAATAGTGAACATGTGGCTAATTTTACAGTTTATTTATTTATTCCATTCTTGATATAAAACCTTATCTACTCTACTTGTACCCCTGAAACACTGAGAAAGTTATAAGAGATAGTCTGTAGAAAATTACCTAGTAAACAATAAAGGATTATTTTAGCATAAGCTATCAGTAGTAAACTGTAAAGAGTTAGGAATGTTTAGATTATTTCTAAGAAGTCAATGAATGAGTAATTTTAGAGAAATTTATTGAGATAAAAGAATCCCAGAGACCTGAAGTATGGCATGAACAGTTCAAGTCAACCATTTCACTGAAGATTGACCTCATATCAGGCACATCATAGACACAGAAGCAAGAATAACCCATCTTAGCTGAACATATTGAAATTAAAGACAAAATCCAAACATCCACAAAATACGACATGTAAGCAGCAGTGAGAGTGCTGGCATCCTAAACAAGGAAGAGATCTCTAAGAAAAAGGTATCTAATCCGAGGTATGAATGTTGAGTTAAATTTCACCATGACAGAAGAAAAGAAAATGTGTCCTAGGAAGAATAAACAGCTTGTGGAAAAGTATGAGGGTAAGAGAAAGCCTGAAGAGTTTGAGGAGGGAGAAGAAATTCCTCCAATCAGTTTAGGAGAAAAGTTAAGAATTATCAGGAACACAGACTTGTAAGCCATGTTAAGGCATTAAATTTTAATTTAAAGTACAATAAAATCCTACCTAAGATTTGAGGTAGGTAATGTTATCATCCAACTCTTGTTTGATGAAGAGCCCTTGAGTCACAGGGTAGAAGAGATAGCTTGGCCAGCTGTGAAGATGGTGTAGTACTATTCCTGAATAAATAAAAGGAATGTGAGGAGTCTTTTCAATTTTAGAAATTATGTTGAGTTTGAAATGCCTGAGGGGCATGCAAATGGGATGTCTGGGATAGATGAATGTCCAAGTTTAAAGTGAGGTCAGAAGTTAATGTCAGAGATATAAGCGTGGAGATCACTAACATATAATGGTGGTGGAAGCCATTTGTGTATAAAGACATCCTACAGGAGTGTAGGTGATATAAGAAGATGAAAAAAATGGATATTTTAGTATAATATGGAAAAAAACAGAAGAAAAGAAAATGACTTGGTTCACCTCATTAATTCAAGAAAGGAGAAGTTATAATATTTCTTTGTATGATTCAGCTGTAAAAATAAGCAGTACAATCATGACCGTCTTAACAAGAGAGATGGGGGTCTAAATATCCAAGTTCAGTCATTTCTTCTAACATTGTAAGTGAACGTTTTTGCTTTGGTCATGATTGTCACGATTGTGAAAGGAATACACTTCCATGTCTGGTCTTTAATCTAGGTCATTAGAAGATTCTCCATGCCTGATTCAGGCTCTTCTCTAATTGTTGTCTGTTAGTCATGTTGCTTTCAATGAAGGAGACCCATCAACAGCCTCTGTGTCTTTGTTCTTGTCCAGAATCACAGCTGCAGTGAGCAGCCCCTGCCTGACTGCTGAGCAGTCACCACCCGCCTCTGCTCTCCCACTCCTTAATCACTTTCCATTTGTCTCCACATCACTCACTCCATGAGGCCTCTCACTGGCAACATTAGCAGTGCACTTTGTAAGCCTAGCGGCCATGACGCAAGGAACAAAACCAGATTATATCAAGCACAAGGGAAAATGCTGCAATCAAGAGAGGCGGTAAACATGAAATGCAGGGGGCTGTAGCTAGCATGAAATTCTGTGACCTGACGGTGGCTGCAAAGTCAGGAGGCAATAAGCACTTGGGGAACACAGTCATATATGTGATCTGTCATTGAACAAAACATTGTTATGTGGTACATGACTGCAACCTGAGGCAAACTCTATGAATGTAAACATTCATTATTGATTTTAACGAAGTAACACTATAACTGAGTGCAGGAGCAGGGTGTGGTGTGTGTGTGTGTGTGTCTGTGTGTGCTTTGGGCCATGGAAAAAAACCCTAATTTCATCCCTTATGATAGAAAATTACATGACAATATCTAAAATTAAAAAATGAAAATCGTTTTTTAGAGTACTACTTTGAGAACTGTCCTACGAAACAGCTGAGAATGTTAAAAGTGATTTTACTTGGCGAATGGGAAATAAAAAGGAAAAAAGTGTGGTAAGGAAACTGATCTTTTATTATCAACCCTATATCATTATTTGACATGCTAAACTGTTTCTCAGTTACTTTGATAAAAAATTAAAATTTAATTACGATTAGATGAAATCATAAGATTGCTGATGAGTCATAGTTAGAATCCTAAAAGATCTATGCAAAATGATTCCAACTTTTAGAATGAAGAAAATAAAATAAACCTCAGCGGTGAAGCAATACATGACATATTCTGGGAGAGTGATGAACTGGGTTTTAAAAAAGAACAGCGAGGCAATGGTGCAGTGTTCCACACCCACAAAGGGTGCTAACCAGTCATTACGTTTGTCCTATTTTCCAATGAAATATTGGCAACAGAAACATTGATTTATCACTATTTCATAAGGAGATAAATTGGCAAAGGCTATGGATTAAAGAGTACATGGATTGGATGGCTTGAAGCTGGAAAATTTCCACTTAGATTTGAAGAGAATTGTAGCTAACTAGAACACTTATTCATTCAATAAAGACATACAGAGCATCTAAGTATAAAGCATTCTGCTAGACTTTGGGTGGGGAGGTGCTGAGAAAGATTAATGGTTTGCAGATTCAAGAAACTTTACAATCTTCTGGGGAAGATATGAGCACATGGAAATTAAATTAAATAAGATGTCACAGTCACTATATCAAGTCATTTAAATGGGGTCTCATGAGCAATTTAGTTTGACCAGATACTTTCATATATTTTGAATGAAGAGGATATGGTCACAGTGACACATTTTTAGACTCCTAATTGAGTAAGTCTCGAGGGAAAAAGCATGGGGAGGAATGGAGATACATTTTGTGAAATCAAACTGATCTTTTCCAGAACTGTGTTTGCAGTGGATGAAGGAGAGAGAAACCCAATGCTTAAAAATGGAAAAAGGAATAGAAAGAAAGAACATTAAGAATAAGAACACGAAGACCTAATGTCGCTAAACTAGTAGTTAGAACCCACAGAAACTCTTCCAGGAAACAAGTGAATGGAAGTATCCAACTGTGTACATGCCTATTTATGTCCATATCTGTTTGTAATTTATATGTTGATATGCTGAGCAATGTCACATGATGTTATCAGTGGACCACAAATGGGGCGATTTGTCCATATCTTGAAATTTCATATATTGTTTTTGCTTAAAATAAGACAGATTTTAAAAGGATGCTTGCCTTTTTGATGTAAATCAAAATGATAATTTTTTAAAAGGAAGAAAATATAATCACATAATGGCTGGGGAGGAAGCATTTGGAAAGTCCCAACTTGGGAAAACATTTGTCTGCTTATGAGGTGCTCTGGCTTAGGGGTTAGAAGGGTAGCTAGTGAAATGGCTCAAAGAAAGGTAACGGAATGTGGTTCTGGGAAGGTAAGATTTTCTTAAAATATCAAGACATTTCAAGTGTAGACACATAATTGGAAAAAGGTGTCTAACAATTCCTAGCTAAAGACCTTAATGTGTAACAACCAGTTAAAACAGGGTATATGGAAAAATCAGGAAAGGAATGCAGATAAATTTAAAAATTGAAATGTCATTGTACTGGTATTTCTCAAGGATAACTATATTTACATAACTATTGAATAGCAGGGTCAAAATGGCTATCAATTTTCCAAAGGAAACAATTTAGAAAGGAAAAAAAAACAACCAGCATTTCTATAAAGACAAACAAAACGGCAGTGGCCTAAGTAAGGAAAGCCTTATTGGAAGGGCTTTATGTTATTGTTTTTGCTTTGGCTTTCTGTTGTCATGCTTTGACATTTCCGTGGTATACAGAATTTAGGAACACAAACAGGTGGTCATTTGAGTCAGTAAAAATTATATTGTACTATCAAGACTAAGTCCCAATGAAGCAATGTATAGAAATGCTATTAATCTGGTCTGGGCCACCATTATATCAGCACATTTAAGACCTGGTGGGTTGGTGTGTATCTATTCAGTTTTGTGTGCCCCTCCTTGAAGCAGCTTGGTAAGAATTGAAATCAATTATAGGCTGGATCAGCAGCATTTTAGCTATCTAGCCCCAGAAATTAAATACCATGTAGATTAGGGGTGCAGAAAGAACTTAACCATGTCTGATGAATTGAGAAGAAAGGAATCATTTCTATTTCCCAATGTCCTGTTCTGCTTCTTGGGGAGGACTCTGGCTTCCTCTGTCCCAAACCAAACTCACTCCTATCTCGCCCTCCCACCCCCATGCCTTTCTGGGAGTTCCTGCTCTTCATGGGACAACATTGTACTAATGTAGGGCGTAGCTGTTCCACCCAAGGCCACCATTGCCATGGGATGCACCTGGTCATAGTTACTCAACATTCTTCCTGGAAGAGGTCCTTGATGTTTCTCTCATTCCCCCAACTGTGAATTGAACCAGGAAGTAGGGAAATGCCCTGTGGAGCATTTAACTGAACAACCAGCTAAAGCAGATCAGACAGGTCAAGTGACGACTCATGCTCTGGAGCACATTTCATCCCATTGGGATAACCCATACTCTTTCCCTGAATCCTCTGAAATAAACTGCAAAGGTTTAGAAAGTTTAAAAACAAATGCTTCCCCCGTGCGGAGTTGTCCCCAAGAGTGATTCCCCACGTTGATTTTAAATTCCTGTTATGCAACATTTTCTAAGTATGCCCTGCCCTCTGCCATCTTTTTGGAAGCTGCTATTAAACCTTGATTTGTGTTTAATGAAGAAACTAAAGAAGTCAGTAACATTTTCACACATACCTTTCCTAATGACTTAACCTACATTATCCTTCTGTCCTCAAGATAACTAGAGCATTGATGTCCTGTGCTACCCAACTGAGTTTCCAATGCTCTGCTGTCTGTTTCATTCTCTTGTTTTACTTTGGCTAATTCATCTTCCCACTGCAGGAGGGGTGGAGTGTCCATGATAATAATGGTCAGTGAGTCCCTCATCATAACTGAGTCTTCTCTTCCTGATTTGTTGTTATCCCCAAATTTTATTTCCAGAAAAAACAATATTGAATCTTCTTTGAGAAGAATGCAACTGCACTGCCCAGTGCCCACTACATTGCGAAGATTGTGCCAAAGCTTGCTGATGGCTTGTTCTCACTGCTGGAGTCCAGCATGTGGGTAAACCTTTACCCCTGAAGCACCCAAGCCCGGCCTTCTTGTCTGTCTCTTACCCAGGGAATGAGATGAGCAACAGTACATTTCACACCAGAGGGAAGATGAACCTTTCAAGGTCCCTAGCCAACATCTAAGTATAAACATTCTGAGGTGAGGATAAAGAAAAGAGAAAACTTGGACTAGTCCTCTTGATTTCGTAATTGTTGACAAAGTAGAGTGGCTTCTTTCTTTTTCTTTTCCTCAAGCTTAATGGAGAGGTTATCATATAACCCATATAAGATTAAGGTATACAATAGGATGATTCCAAATATGTATTTGCTATGTATGTGCTAAATATGCTATATATTCGCTAAAAAATGTATATATAGTTATATATATATATAAGTGGCTACACAATAATGTTGGTTAATAGCTCCATCCCATCCCATAATTATCATTTTGTGTGTGTGTGTGTGTGTGTGTTAGAACATTTAAGACTTATTCTCTTAACAACTTTCAAATACATAATGCAGTATTGCTACTGACAGCTGCATGTCATATGTTAGTTTCCCAGAACTTATTCATCCTCTAGCTGGAAGTTTAACCAACATCTCCCCATCCCTGTGCACCCCCAAGTTCCTGACAATCACCCATCAACTCTGTTTCTGAGTTTGGCTTATTAACATTCCATATGTGAGTGATTTGCTCTCTCTGGCTGATTATTTCATCAGCAGAGCCCTCAAGATCCACCCATGTTACTGCAGAGAGCAGGAGTGGGTTCTTTGAAGATGGAATCTTTTCCACTGTGCCTTAGGTCATGAGTTCTTAGCAGGGGCCAAAAAGGACACATTTACAAAAAAAGGCACCATTTTGCTCCAGTAGATCCTGGGAGGAACAAATCTGCTCAGTTACTGAAGTGGTGTGAGTCACCGAGCAGCTGACCCATTAGCAGTCATTAGCCAGCCACAGGCTCCAGAAAGTAAGTACAATTGTGCAATCTTTAAGAACTTACAAATTAGGGTTGGGCACTGTACTGAGAGATCTGGGACTGTTATTAAATAGGCAAGACCTTCTGCTTGCTACTTTGGCCCCACGAGCCCAGCAACATGAGTAAATACAGTCAAGAAACAACATCTCCGCCATGACTGAACACCATGGGCAGGTTGAATCGTGGCCTCCTTTACACAGATGTTTCTTTCTTTCTCCCTGTTTGCTCCTCATATGAGATCAGACTCTAAAACTCATGTGGTAAACAGACAGATCAGGTGATTTCGTCTGGACCCTTAGACAATGAACTGTTTACTGCCCGCGCTGTTTTTTTTTTTTTTTTTTTTACTATATTTAATTGCATTTGACATCGTTTGTTTTCCCCAGTGGGTTCCCACCACCATTTCACCTGTGCACCGTCACCTCAATCCCTTGTGCTCTTTACATCTCATCACCGTCTTTGCCCTCCCCTCCCTCCATCCCCCCCCCCCCCATGGTCCCTTGGGTTTATCTTTAATCTTTTGATCTTGTTGAGTTGTTATTTGATTG
>JAGFMF010011673.1:3793469-3840540 GCA_019455555.1 Galemys pyrenaicus
CCCATTCAGTGGGGTTTCTTTTTGTTCTGTTTAACGTTTCCTTTGCTGTACAGAAGCTTTTTATCTTGATGTAGTCCCACCTGTTTATCCTCTGTTTCAATTTTATTGCTTTGGGGACTGCCACATCAAAGGTGCTGTTGAGATGTATGTCTTTCAGTGTTTTACCTATGTTTTCCTCTATGTATTTTATAGTTTCGGGTCTTACATTTAGGTCCTTTATCCATTTTGAGTTGATTTTCGTACATGGTGTGAGATAGTGGTCCAATTTCATTCTTTTACATATGTGCCTGCTCTGTTTTAATAGCTATTGACTCTCATGTGCTCCGTGACAAAACACCGGCAGCCGTGGGAGACCTCGGGTGGGGAACGTAGCTGAGCACAAACGCTGGGCAGGATAGGAACAGGATGTCTCTCAATTAAAGAGCCGAGGCAGCCAGCTGAGAAGGACAAAGTACTCACCAGGCTGTCAAAAGTGTGAAGTGCTAGCCTGCAGCCCCGACTTCCTCATCTTCTCTCTCTGGTACCCATCTTTACTTGGTGCCTCCCCCTTTCATCCACTCTGTAACCACTGGCCTCGGTCGGGGCACCTGTAAGGATGCCTGTGGTAGGGCTGCATGGGTAACTGGTCAGTTTTCTGGCCATTCTCTCTCTACTTTGATAGCTTGCTTCCTCAATGTCTGGTTTTCCTGGCTGGCCGTCCTTGTGCATGGTAGTCAACAATCAAAAGAGGGTCCCTGCATCTTTGCCTGGAGCTTGAGCATCTCTTTGCTCTTTGCTTGTCTACTCTACATTCCCTAAGAGGCAGCCAGGATGCCCACTCCGGCAACCAAGTCAAGGGCAGATGGCTGCAGCTCCCTGAACGGTTTACTTTGTCACCTGCTTATGCTGCAGTGGCCCCGGCTTCATAGCGACTGTTTGCTGCATTCTTCAGCAGTGAAGGACCCCTCCACCTACTTTTCAGGGACAGAGCAATAGCTGAGAGCTCTGAAACCAGCAGCCCTGGTTTGATCGTGGTCTTTCACCTTGTCAGCCCTGTGCCTTATAGGTAGTGTGACCTTGAGCCAGTGACCTTCTTCAGCGCTCTTTCTTTATCTGTAAAATGCAAAGACTAACAAAACCACTGGATTCATGGTAAGTCATACATTGTAAGTGGGTTACCACAGCTGTGGATTAGACCTGTGCTTGTCAGGCATTAAGGGTTCAAAATAAAGTGTTATAATTACCAGCCAGTTACTATCATCTGCTTTGTAGATTGCAGCTTGTGACTGCAACAGCAGACTTTTTCATGAATGCTAATAATACATTTTATTTAACTGGCTATATCCAAAATAGTATTAGCTCAATAGGAGATTTTTATTGTGGTCAAATAGTCTTAGCACAGAATTTACCATTTAAACCGTGAAGTGAACAGTATCCAGTACATTTCTTTTGTGCAGCCCTCGCTCCTTTCATGCCTAGCCAGTCTTGCATCTTGGAGTTGGTGCCCCCTCCTTGTGCAGGGCCTGTGCTAGTTTCCTTTGGCTCCCTTCCCGTTGTCGCTGGCTGCCCCCACTTCACACACCACCTACCATTTGAAAGAGGCGCACGCATAGCCTAAAAGTGACCAACGTGTTTTCAATCTTACTGAAAGCTATACTTTATTTATTTATTAAAGCTTAATTTTTTTTATATTTTCTTATGGTTTGTATTTTTCTCCTTCTTTATTTATATATATTTGACATCAATTGTAGTCCCATGGATTTCCCACCACCATTTCAATAATAATAGTAATAATAACACAACAAAAACAAAAAGACAAGGACAAATGGGGACACTTGGTAGGAGGGGGAGAGAATGGGTTGAGGGCAGAATGAGCAAAGGAAACTGCACTTTAAACCTAACATAATTCCTCCACGCAAAAACCCCCTTCAGAAACGCTCCACCATGAATCTCATGCACATCCATTTTAATAAAACAACCTGAGGCTGAATTTCTTCATCTTCAATCAACCACTTAAGTTGAGCTATCACCTGTGTGCTTTCTCATGGCGTATGTGCCAGATCACCAAGCCACTGTGTTAACAGATTTTCCAAAATTTTCTTTTCACAGATCGTAGACCTGACTTCCCTGTAGAGTCCATTCTAACTCCTTTCTAACCCTCTGTTGTAAAGATGACTATTCAATTCCAGATCAGCTCAAAAATGACTATAGAGACAAAGTTTGGACACATTTGTATTTGACTCTTTCTTGTCAATGTGAGCACTTTAGTCTGAGGAAAATAAAGGATGCCTGGGACAGGAGTCAGGATTAAATCCCATCCAGGACTCGTGGCTGCACAGCCTCGCTTCCCTTGAAGCTGAGTGAGGCCATGGGACTTGCTGTTGAGTTGAAGTAGACGTGACCTTTTGAGCGGAAGTCAAATCTGAAATTCTGTGTGAGACTGGGGGTGACATAAAATGAAGGATGCCCCATCAGCCTGGCTCCCTCAGAAATTATGATTCACAGAGACATCTGCTAGTCCTTGCTAGACAACTAGTATAAAAGGAAATAAACTTTTGTGGCTTTCAGCCCCTGAGATTTGGGGACTGCCCATATCAGCAGCTGTATCAGCCTCATCCTGACAAATGCAGGCTGTCCATAATAATCATGAAAAAGTCACTAAATCACTCAAGACTTTCTTCCCTTCCTTCCATAGCTCCAAGTTTCCTCCCTTACCACTACTTGAGCAATTGAAAGAATTCTGGGGGAAAAAATCTTTTGGGTACAATTCTAATTTTATAACTTCTTTTATTTTCAGATTTGGAGATAAACATGCCTTTAAATCTGACTGTTTTGAAGCTCTGTCCTCCAAGGTAAATAATTATTACTGGGTATTGATGTCTGGAAGCATCTGTCTCTTAATCATCTCATGACATTCCTGTGCCATTCTCGCTTGACAGAGCTATTTCAAAATTAAAAAGTGATTTGCCTTAAAAAACGTTCCAATGTGAATCAACTCTCCTTCTAGTTTGAAACTACATGGTATACACCTTCTAACGGTGAAGCTATGAACCCCAGGTGGTCACTGGGATTCTAGCCATTGAGAAAAGAATGAGGAAGTATCTTTTGAAAACCAGGGATGCTCCCTCCAGAACACCTTCCCCCACAAAGTTTACATTCAACTTCAGGATACATACAGCACACTTGAACCCAGGGTGACATAGCTCTGTCTGCCCTGGAGAGACCCATCAGTAGAGCAGTGTAATGGAAAGAAAATTACACAGACTTCAAACTTCTAATTCCAAGTTCCAGCACTGCCACTTACTGAGCCTGCTCTGGGTCAAGTTCATATAGGGACAGAGCTATAGTCATGGTTAAGATTCATTGCCTGCTGTCAGCAAGCCTATATGCTGGTAAGGTCGACAGAAAGGTTAAAAAACACAGAGGAAGAACCCCCGCATAGCCCCAACACCTCCCTGTCTTCTATCCTTATACTAATCCAAGAGACTGACTTCCAGAATATTGATTGGGTCCCATGTGTCAGTGGTAGGGTTGCCGTGTTTGAAGGTTCCATTTGGGTGTGTTGTCTCATTCCTTCTGCTTCCTGTACTCCAGCTGTGGACACACCCCTCCCGCTCCCAATGGCTCACTTTCTGCTTTCCTGTTTCCCATTAGCTGGCCTGAGAAAAAGGCAGGCCTGTCTGGAATGGAGCCTCTTTTCCCTTCATCACAAATCAATGGGCTCTATACTTGGGGTTAAACGCCAGATTTATGCTGGGTGAGGAGGCTCATTTTGAAGGCTCATCCTTGTACAGCAGTCCAAAAGGATGCCTGCTAAAAATAAAGTGGGCCTTCCCTCGCTCATCCGTTCCCCTTATTTCTACATGTCCCTTGGGGCAAGAATCAGGGTGGATTCTTGAGTCTTGTAGGCAAACATCAACAATGTCCCAGCCCCATGTGTGTGCTTAGGAAAAAATATCTGGAACTCATCTTCTCCCGACTCTAGTGGGAGCAGGAGCTATGCATTCTGGAGGTGTGGGTGGAGGCCAGTTCACAGGCCTACTGCCCTGGACTTACCTCTCTGGGCTATAAGGAGGGTATGAGATGAATTACGCACAAACTCCTTGCACACTGTAAAAACAAAAGTGAGACACATTCCAGTGGTGACATCAGTTCCTGCAACTTATCTCAAGGCAAATGGGACTGGTTTGGATATGTGCTCCCTTCCTTTTCCAGTAGATGCACCTGTCTCAGGCTACCCTACCTCTAAAAGAATTGTTCTCCAGTCAAGTGGAAATGAATATTTGCTCTCCGATATACTGTCCAGTTCCTTTAGAGATTTTTGCTTCTTTCTTTTCTTTGGGGAAATAAGATTCTAGGTCAAAAAGTCTTCTAAATTTAAAGAACTTTCTTGGAGAACATCTTATTTCTCTGCAAGAGCTAAAAGCAAGCCTGAAACACCAGGCTAATGACTCAGCAATGCAGGTCACAGTTGGAAACTTCCCAGGTAGAGTGGGTGGGACAGGAAGCTTTGACTTAACCAGAAGGAAATTTTGCTCAAATGATACACAATTTCTTTGAGCATCGAGAACTCAACCATAAGCTTTTATGCCTTTTATCTCCCTCCTCATCTGCTCTTATACATAC
Organism: Galemys pyrenaicus; assembly: GCA_019455555.1. Lineage (NCBI taxonomy): Eukaryota > Metazoa > Chordata > Mammalia > Eulipotyphla > Talpidae > Galemys > Galemys pyrenaicus. The sequence goes on from JAGFMF010011673.1 coordinate 3,798,075, forward strand.
ATTCCCTGCACTGTCAGGTCACATAACATAAGAAAAAATTCCACCACGTCACAAAGAGACATACTTTCTTTCCAACCAACTGCCTGCAACCCAGCCAGTGCCCCCTCACTCTTACCACCTGGTCCACAGAGATCAAAAAATGATCCTCTTCTCTGTTCTATGTCTTTGAATGGATATACTAACCTCTAATATCCAGGATGCAGGAGCTTGTCATTTACATGCTTAGATTTTGACTCAACTGTTCCTTAGAGTAGGATCAGGAACCTTGTTTCTCTTGTGCCAGTTTGGAGAGCCAAGACCTAACTGCAGACAATTTAGCACGTGTGCAGGTTTCTCAGAGTCTTTATGTGAACCTCAGGCGTCCTCAGCTGAGTGTCCAATGGAGTCTGCAACTTACCTCCATCTTCCTCCCCAAAGAGGAAATGGAAGCTTAAGACCCAGCAAGGTGACTTGCATTCAGCCCCAAGCTGATGGCACAGCGCAAAGGAGAAACAGCCTGATTTGTCATCTCATTCTGCCAAACAGGACTAAAACTATCCCATCCTTTTGAAATGAGAAAAGAAAACTAGAATTTAGATCAGTGTGCACGTTAATTTGTCCAAAATATAAAGAGAAGCTAATTCAGTGATTATTGAAACAACTTTGGAGGGTAAGAAGTCCCTTTTATGAAAAAATGATTAAGACCAAAAGCCAGAATGGCTTAGCTGGGAATCAACAATAGGATGCCAATTTTGAAATTCCATATCCTTTTTCTAAAGGGACTGAGAATTCATAGAAAGACAGAGAATTTACAGAAGGTCCATAGAAGCTATGAGGTCAAATGCTTATATTTGTACAAGTGTGATTTCTAGGTATCAATTTGTCATGTGTTATAACTTAAGTATTTATTAAGATATCTGTGAAAACAGCTAAACAGTTTTTTTATACAAAATTTTTTTTATTTTATGATAGTTTATATAAAGAAGATGCCAGATCTTTGAGGTACAGAGTTATACTCTGTTTCTTGTATTGACATTATTTCCTTTTATTTAACATTATTGATAGTTCCACCCAATTCAGGCATCATCAACCAAGGCTCTGTAACAGTGTCCAGTAGCTTGTGCAGGGCTAGCAGAAGTGCACTTTTAATTTGGAAAAGACAATAGTGGAATCGTCCACATTCTCCAAACCAATCTAGAGGTTCATATCCTTGAATCCACATTGACCTTTGGGACTCAGGCAATTGCTCGCTAAACAAAATATCTTCCTTTCTACCTAGTGGCGCCATGAGCAAAGTCCTGCCCAGTGTGCTGGTACCTTAATGGGCCAGTTCTCCAAAGGGGCTTCAGTGAGAACCAGAGCTTTGTCAGCTTCCTTGAACAGGGGTCCTCCTGCAGTTGTGGGGTCACCATTGTTGGTCTCCTGGCTCTCTGGTCACTAGTTGATGTGGCTGGTGTCTCATAATAGGTTTTCATATTTTCTCAGGTCAAAGAGGGCTACTGTGGTCTGAAAACTATTCAGAAGCCTTGTCCTCTCCTGATTTTTTTTTTACTTTCATTAGGTTGTACAAAATATTTCTGCAGCTCTCTTAAACTTTTCACTGACAAAACACTTTGGCCTCGTTTCTATTAGCTTGTCCTTAGAGCACCTCTGGGAAGCAACTCAATATTGTTCCTTATGCAACACAGAAGTAGCCGCCTAAGGATGTAAAGCTTGGCTAAAGGCAGATGACGCCACTAAATGCAAACATGGTCATGGAAGAACAAGAGGTTGAAGGTTTTCTCTTCAAGGACTTCAAATCTAGTTTAGCTTCAAATCTGTGCAAAATAAAGACAAAGAAAAGCAATTTCAACTCATCAGGAAAAGTATACTCTTCTCTGCTGCCACTACCCATTGCTGCCATAGACTGCCATTACCATGTGTTAGTACCCTGGAATGTTTTGTTCCTGTCTTCTCACAGAGATAAACACTAAGAGCTTATCCCAGGTGGCTGTCATAGTGCTAGTTATTTGCTAGATATTGTAGAAATATTCATGGAACGCTAAATTTATTGGGTGGGAAAGTAGCTGAACCAACTTCTTCACATTGACTGCAGTGGATCAGTAATAGTTTTTGTCCATTTACTTAGCTATTCAAAAGTTGATTGCACATTAAAACTCATTAATGTGAACATCATAATGTTAATCTCAGCCAATATTTCTTCATTATCCAGAAAGTATCACTTGAGCACTGTTCAGGTTAATGGAATAGAATGGCAAGGACAGTTCTAGTCATCAACCATTAGGTGGCATAGATTATATATAATATCTGTGCAAATAAATGTACATATATGTGAATACATACACACACATGTGATTTGAGGAAAAACTGAGACAACTTCTAATAAGAATATTTTTTCCTATTACCACCCCCTAATCAATGGTAACTATCAAGGGTGGTTCTTATGAGGAAAAGAAGGAATGGTATATATTAGGAAATGTGTGCAGAAGTCGGGACACCATCCTGGGAAAGGAAAACAAGAATGAAGGGATTTCAGAGGCGACTACAAAGCCATGATTACAGTCCCCTAGATTGCAGAGGTCCCTTAGGAATGGCTATGTATGATTCTATGTATGTGTTTACCAGAGCCTGGGAGAAGGGGGTTGTAGGGTAAAGGTTGATCAGGTATTTCCACCCTCCCACCACTGATGATGGACACCTGGGGTGCTGCGAGCATTCCAGGGTGGGCATGCGCAAGTGGGCGAACCTGTGTTGGACACGGGCATAAATGGGCAGCGTCATGAGGACGCCAGAACTGTGAGGACCAACAGACAGAACTGCGAGGATCGACAGAACTGCAAGGGTTCCAAAGACGCCTTCCCTGACCCGTCTGCCCAGAACCATCCTGAACCCTGCTCCAGTGCCACCCCTTCCTGCCGCTACAGGGGTGGGAGACGTTTACCTATATGGGCTGCTGAGAGGGCCCCATGGCCTCTTGCATTCACACCAGCTGCTAGGGGAGAGCCAGTGAGGCCAGCCAGGCTGAACTCCTGGCAGAAAGTGTGTGGATTTGTCAGAAGCATATGCTTTAGAGTTTTCACAGCTTCAGTTCAAATCCCAGCTCAGCCATCCATCACCTGATGATTACTCACAGGCGGTTTTCCTCATCTCTAAAATGGAGCTACTCCTTGACCTCATAGGTTGTTGAAGGAATTAAATAACAAAATTCACTCAATACGGTGCCTGCCACACAGAAAAAAGTAATTTGTGGTGATGTTCCCCCCAATTTTTTGTACTGAGGTCATATTGGTTTACATCTTCGTTTATATTTTGGAAGTCTACCACCCCGCCTCCTTCAAGTGATGTTACTAGAGGGTTCCCACCTTGTGGTGATTCTCATTAAAAGTTTCTGCTGCAAGGAGCTGCAGGTAATTTACAGGTGGTTTGATTCTCATTGTAAATAGCCAAGATGTTGCTCAGGAGACATTTCCTATTTACTCACATTCAAAAACTCTTCAGGATGGAAAACACTCTTGACTTCACTGGGCACTCATACTTCAGTTTGGAAGAATTTTTCTTGCAGTCTAGTTTTGACTAACGAAGTGGAAAGGGGTGGGGGCGGGACAAGCAATGGGAAGGGGAGATCTCATCAGAGGAATTTTAACAAGATGTGAAGGTTTGGCAGAAGAAAAAGCATGCTGTAAACAAGCTGGTCTTCCTTCACTGTTTTGCTGTGGTGTGCAGAAGGCACCTCCCATGCTGCTCCCCATGCGTGCCCCCTTCTGCCTGTGTAGATGTGATCGAAAGGGGCCATTTACGCTTGCGAGGTCTACTGCACCAATTCCTCGAGAGCATAACTCCATTCACTCTTCTTTTCCTACTCTCCAGATGTTATCCAGAATACTTCATTCCTCCCTAATTCTCTTTTCTCATTTTGGAATTAAGACTGAATAGATGGAATTTAACCAACTTGAATCTCTGTCAACTTGGGAGTCAAATCTAGTGATATTTTCTTGGAGACAGTGGTGAAAAATCCAAAATACTCAAAAGACAGATATTCTTAGGAGATTTCTGATTTATCTGGAGCCAGAAAATTGAAGACTTGTATAAAAGGCAGATTTCTATGGAAAAGAAATTTTTTATCCTCCATTTACCTGAAAGCCAGATTGTGTTTAGAATGTGCAAATTGGAAGCAGATTGAGTAAGTGCCTCTGCTTATGGCTTGCGCCTTTTGAAGTTGAGAAAAAGCCCAAATATAAACCAATTGATTTGTCTGTTTTTAGGAGGCTATCTGTCATGAACTATTCCCTTATAGTGTAGTAATAAACATGCTTTGCCTACTGGAGAGGTGTGGAGCTCTATAACCTTCCAAAAGGATTTTCACGAGGGCACTGTTTCCCAACATATGGTGGAGGAAAAACTAGTTCCCTGAAGTAATAATACATTATCTGTGCTAGCCAAATTTGGAAGAAGACCAGATTAAATCAAATAAATTCAGTTTCTTTTCCTTGAGAATTTTCAACATTTTATGTGAACTTAATATGCATGATATTCCATCTTTGTGATTTTGAAGGGTGAGATCAATGTTTAGCATGTCCTTACTTATTTGACCAAAGCATCTTTTTCTCAAGAAGTAATTTTACAGAACCACATGTTGAGAAATAGTGCTCAGAAATTATTAACTGGTCTACTAATGGACAATACATAGTCAAGTATTTCAATAACAATAAATTTACTAAAATTTTGACATCTTTGACCTTCAACTTGTTGGGAGACAAAAACTCATCACTAATTCTGGAAAAATTAACCACCACTTATTGGAACTAATGAAATATAAAACCAGCAAAATCAAATCTTGTTACTTTGATCTGTGAATGGGGTGAGTACCAGGACCTGCAATTATCAACCAAGCAATCATATTTTTTTAACCTGACGAGAAATATAGTAGAAAAGTTGAAATCCAAAAGTGAATAATTTTTATTGATTGACATTCATTTTCATGCACAAGTAAAAATTCAGTAATATTTTATAGACTGAAGAGTATAGAGTTCTGAAAACCTCCAAGATAATATTCATTAGGGTTATACTGCCCCCAAATTTAAAGACTTCTCAAATACCTCTCTGTCTCTCTCCTCTATCACAAAAAGTTATAAATTTGTTAAAAGAGAGATCATCCCAGTGTGTTTCTCAATTTCCTGCTCGGTGGATTATTCTGCTCCAATTCAGTGGTTCTTTTACTAGCCAACCTCTAGATCCAATGTACAGCCAAGGTTGCTGAGGCGAAAAAGAAAGCAAATGAAAGTTTGCTCTCAAAGTCATCCAAATCTAGAGGCAAATTTTGTGGAGCTGCTTAGGCAAGAGTACATTATGTAACAGAAACATAAAGCACTGATATGGAGAGGGAGGAGATAAGCTCACACCTGGAATCTGAGTTTGTCTTTGAAAGTTGGGTGGCACTGTACGTATGAAGGAGGAGGATGTTGTTTTCCAGCTGCCCTGCAGAAGAGTGATCCCTGGTCAGCAGAAGAGCAACTGGCAACCAACAAAGGTAGTCTGGGAGGCCAAGGGAGGGCGCTCCAGGGTTAATTCCTGGGCATCTAGAGGAAATAAGTGTTGATGAAGGAGGGCCTCCCTGGTGGTGCAAGGAGTTGAGCACTGCACTTCAGGGCTTCTGCAGCCACTGCAGTGCAAGTTTGACCCTTGGCCAGAAAGGTGACCCACATGGCCCAGCAGACCTCTTCTGTCTCACTGCTACTCCCCTCAGCAGTGTATTTCAATCGATCTGCCTGTTCTGCTCCCCACTCTGCCTCTGGTGAATCCTCTCACACCCCCTCCACACACCTCTGACCTACAGCCCAGTTACTATATGCATAAATAAATAAAATCTTAAAAAAAAAAAAGAGTTGATGAAGGAGGTAACAACCTTGAAGCCATGAAACTGAATCCCAAACTACAAACTGCTCAGGGAAGGCAAGCTGGCATCATCTGGATGGATCATTTGGGTTCCTGGTTTGTATCGACTTTAAGGAAGTGGCCCATTTTTCCCTCTCTCTAAGTCTCCTAAAAGGCACCAAAGGGGAAGTGATGGGAGAAGACATCCCAAGCAAAGTCACGGAGGTGAGAAAACACCAAAGGCCAGCAAACAATCTATACATCCAGGGATCAGTGAGTAACATATTGAACTGTCTATCTCTGATCTGGAAAAAAGCCTCAATGTGTATCCAAGAGAAAATAGTGAAATCAAAGTCTAGGACCCAGGCTCTGCTGTGGGAACGACCACCCAAGAGGTCAGAGCACTCTGACTCTCAGCCAAGCAAGGCCATATGCCTTTTCCCACGTGACAAGAAGCTACTTGGTGTCTTGGTGGGCAGCAATGACCTTCACCATGAACCCTGAGTCGCTTTGGAAAAGTGAATGCCATTCTTAAGGATACGAGGGCTGGTCCTGAGGGAAGTGAAGAAAGCTCCCTGCTGTGTAGAAGCGGCCCCTCAGAACCATCCTGTCCTCTAGGATCTTTTCTGTCCAGGTCGAAGCCAATGCATCCTGAAATGTCAGTTACTACATTTCTCTGGAAAGGGAGCAGGGAAGAATTCTAAGAATTTTAGGCACATGACTTCTGAGAAGGAGAAATCTGACAGGGATGTGAGACCGGCCACCCTGCTGCCCTTCAACAAAGAACACACACACGCCAGCAGCCACTGGACCCAGGCCCCTCCTCACTGCACTGGGGTTGGGGCTGTGCACATGGAGCTCTGGACATGGCTGAGGTGGAGGAAGAGGGTGGGAATCAGAGTTCAGCCTCAGCTGCCTGGGAGTGTAGTTGCTGCTGTGAGCTGAGTCACAGCCCTGATCCGAGCGCGAGGCTGACGAGGAATGCAGTGGAACAGAGCTTCTGGAGAGCTCGGTGCTCAGTCAGCACTGGCTCAGGACACAGGGACCCCCAGGGGAGACTGGGACATCAGGGCTGCAGTTTCCTCTTTGTCCTGAATCAGTTCAGATGACTTTCACTGAGTGTTTCAGCCTGGCAAGCCCAGGCTTTGATGACGCTCACCAGGACAGGCTAGCAAATGGGTTTCCTAAGGAAGGAAGTCAGGACCAGAGGAGAACATGGGTCCCCAGAGCCAGCGCTCAGCTTGCTCTCTGTGTCCCTCTCTGCAGTCAGCTTTTCCAAAAGGCGTGTATCCTATGTAGAAATAAGTCAGTCCCGTCCCAACCAAGAGATATTATTGTCAAAGTCTTGCAACCAGGCCACCCGGACACTTGGTTTCTTTGAGGTTTTCAATGAAGGAGGACCAGAAAGATCAGCAGATGGCTGTGACATCTGACTGCCACTATGGCGTCTGGACACAGCAGTGACGAGCCGGCCCCTATGATTAGTTCATGTCTCTGCCAAGAAACAGCTTTCTTTTCTTGCTGTCTCACGTCAGAAGTCATTTTCCAAGGAAGCTGAATTATTCTTTATGAGTGCCTACCAGGCGCTCCTCAGACTTGTGCTCTCTGGGGGAAGAGCAGCCTGCTGCTTGCACTGGAGCCTCACACTGGTGGCCTGAGGGAGGAGCGCTCATGGAGCTTGATGGGAGGAAGCTGCGCCCCTACTCACCTGCTGGCTCCTGTTCATGAGACCAATGGACCTTCTCAGACGTTGGTCACTAGAACAAGGAGGCAGCTCAGAGAAGCCCCGGGAAATCCCATGCAGGGCCTAGTGCTCCAGGATGGGTGTGTTCAATTCTGTTGTGCTCTTGCACAACATTTAGCAAGCCCTTAGGTGTGCCAGGCACAGTTCTAGATGGTAGAAACACAAAGATAAATGAAATGTAGTCTGTCTGGAAACACCTTATACCTGTATACTTTAAAACCTGGGAACATGGCAGCTGTCCCTCCTGCCTGTGAGTCTGCAGGTGTTTCTTGTCACCGACCTATTCCCTGTGCAAAGCAGCAGTGGCAGCGCTCTGTCCACCTGCGTCTGCAGGGGCCTCTCCTTTCCGTTCTCCTTTGCCTAATAAACCTGTCCTGATAAAATGTAAATATATGGAAATAAAACAAAAAGTCCAGGGCTACCTTTGGAATATGGGATTTACGGCTATTAACTCTAAGACCAGGACAAACTACATGTTTTAAGAGCCAGTTTTTTCCTTTCCCAAAACAAGGGGTCTGGATTAGGTGATCTACTTCAGACTTCAGTCTACCTGTGCTTCCTGGAGAGGTGGTTGACATGGAACGTCATTGTCTCTCTCAGGAGGAAATATCAGTTACCTGGAGCAAGACTAGACAAGTGACTAGAGCTTCATATTGAAACCTGAGGGCAAGAGAGATGACCTGGGTGGTGGATCTCCCCCACTGCTGAAGATACAGGAAGAGAAACAACAAACGAATTTATTTAGAGGAACTGAGAAAAGAGGGAGAAGAGAGAAGGGAGGGAGAGAGAGAATGAGGGGGTCTGCCTAGGTTGCTCTCCACATGAAGAAGGGCCAGCAGCTGTGTGTGTTCCAACTTTTAAACCCCCATGGCTGCTCTGCTCCACCCTCTTCCTAGAAAATTCCTTGCTCAGGACATTAAGGGACAGAGTTTAGGCTATGGTGCCTCACCGTTGCCTGTTAGGCTCAGGATATCACAAGGCAGGGGGCTGAATACGGCACCTCCTTCTGGCTGGGGTTGGGGAGGACAGTGGCACGGGGCAGACAGCACAGCCCCATCCTGGGGGAGGTTGCACTGATAGCCCCCAGACCCCCAGGGGTGCAGGGCTTAGCCACGTGGCCTCTCCAACAATATCATCTGAGCTGTTTGAATCTGACTCTGATCTCTCCTTATATGAAGACTCAAGGGTACCAGCAAGCCTGAGACACATGAAGGATGAGCTACTTAAGAAATGAAGATTTGTTTATGTGTCTCACATGTCCTGTGCGCTAGACCCTTCCTATTTATGCTAATCTCAAAATACTCTTTTACAACAGTACTCCCCTCATGTTCAAAGATAATAAGAGTTCAGAGAGTGTAAGTAACCTGTGCAGGGTCCTGGAGCAAGATAACAGCAGTGCCTGGTAAGCTCCAGAACTCAAGATGGTTTTAGTTACCAGGAAAATTGAATGTATGAATTATGGGTGAATAAATAGATTGTCTTCTACTAGCCAGTAGTTAATTTAGTTGGGTTAATGTAGAAATCCTGGGCATTAGAATCTCAAGTTGGAAAGTTGATGGCCTAGAGCACCAAAATGACTGTGACCTTCCACGGCTGTCAAAGTGAAGTTCCTTGATCTTGAGCATGAAGATCATGGTCAAGGAGCTGCTTAGGACATGGAGGACCAGTGGAGAGGAGAGGGTCACTCTTGTGTTCCAGGAAGGCCATCTGGAGACACTGGATCTGAAGGAGGTAGAGAGACTAGAAGAAGCTTCTGAAGTTGGAAGAGGCTTCTCAATAAGAGGGAAAGCAGTTGTAAGGGAAGAGCACACAAAGCTAGATCTACTTTGGGAAAATTAGCAAGATTTTCTGAGTGAATAAGAAATGTAGGGATAATGGGATCACATCTATCCTTGCAGTTATTTCTTTTAGCTTGTGATCCTTAGTGCTCATGATGGATATACACTTTATTACACTGTCTCATCTAGGCTTCTCACAGTCCCAGGAGAAGTATTATATTGCTGACCCCACTTGATAGATGAAAACATTGAGGTACACAGCGATCTTGTAGAACTTATGATTGCTGATAGACATCTCCACCTGGATAGCCTGCACTTCAAACTCAACATATTATAAGCTAAATAATTCACCTCTGGTCCCAACATGCTCATCTTTGCTTTCATAGTTCAATGAAAGCAAATTCTCTCCATGTCTCTGAGCCAAAGCTTGGAATCAATATATCTTCTCTGTTTATGGACTGTATGTGCCTCCAATGAAGCAGGCACTATGCTAGGTTCTGAGATAACATGTATAATAGACGTCCTGACCCCCAAGATGCTTTAAAGGGTGCTGGAGGTGGCCAGCTAGGAGAGTACCTCAGCCCAGCTGCATGGAACGGAGGCTGGGAGGGGGTTTCCAAAGGAAGCAATCTATTCCTTGCAGTTCCTTTCTTCATGCTCCTTTTCAATTATAGTTTGTAATGAAAATGATCCCAACATGTTCCACCTGTCCAACTCCACCTTCCATTCCAGTTCATGAAGCAAATACAACTAGATCTCGCCCCAAAAGCTATGGATTTTTAAGAACCTGAGAAATTCACTTTTTTGCAAGAGTGTTCCAAGCAGAGCTACAAATGATAGATAGGGAGCCTGGGCTCTAGTACCTTCATCACTGTTGTGCTACTGGGAGACATTCATTACTTTTCAATTTGCTCCCTGACTTCTTCCAAAAATGTTAAAAGCACAAGTACAATAAAACTATTTAAATGACTGGTGGGGGTTAAGTTCTGAGTAATGGATAAGGGGAAATGGGACTCCCAGAAATTTAGAACAAAGAAGAGACCAAACATAAAACTTAACTCCAAACTTCTGGTAACCAAGAAAAATAGGAAAAAGAACTTTTAAAAAATGAACTAATTTTTATCATAGTAACATTAACCCATAACAGGAGGCTTACCAACACAACACATTTTCAAGTGTACAAGATATACTTGCTAATGGTAGGTACGACTTTGTATGACAGCAGATCTCTGGAACTTACTTATCTTGCTAAACTGAAACTTTATATGCATTGATTAGTAACTCCTAATTTCCCCTTCTTCCCATCTGTTGAAAATTACCATTCCATTCTTTCTTTTTTTGAATTTGACTATTTATATACTCATATTAGTGAAAGAATGCAGTGATTTTCTTAGACTGGCTTATGTCCTCAAGACTAATATACTCATGTTGTCATCTATATCAGAATATCCTTTTTTAAGTCTGACTAGTGTTCCAGTGGATGTTTTCACAATGTTTTCTTTATCTATTGATGGACATTTAGGTTATTTCTATATCTTGGCTATTATATCTACTGCTGCAATAAACATGGGGTTGCTAATATCTCTTTCAGACCCCCATTTCCATCCTTCTGGAAAAATATTCAGAAGTAGCATTGCTGAAACATACAGTAGTTTTATTTTTTAAAAGTTGGAGGAACTTCAATATTGTTTTCCATAGCAGCTACACCATTTTGCATTCCCACCAATGGTGCACAGGGGTGTCAATTTCCTCACATCTTCACCATCGCTAAACATCTTTACTTTTCTTGATAATAACCCCTGACAAGTGTGAGGTAATAGCTCATTGTGGTTCTGATTTGCATTTCCTTGATGATTAATCTGTTGAGTGTTTTTTTTTATATATATACCTGTTGAGCATTTGCATGTCCTCTTCAGAAAAAATATCTATTCAAAGTCCTTGGCCCATTTTAAAAATCAGTTTGTTAAATGGTTACCTCTGAGTTACAATCCCACTTGTTTATTTTGTTTATGTTTTCTGTGCTCTTGGTGTCATATCCATGAAATCATTGCCAACACCAATGTCATTAGATATCATCCTCCCCCACCCCCGCCACACACACACACAAACCATTTTCTTCTAGGAGTCTCACAGGTCTTGTGTCTAAATTTTTAAAACCCACTTTTAATTGATTTTTGTGCATGGTGTAAGATAAGTGTCCAATTTCATTGTTCTTCATGTAATTATCCAGTTTTCCCAACTGGAAGCAAGTCTTATAATTAGTGGAAGCAAATATTTCCCCATTTCTAATTTGCAGAGCATTCCATTTCCCTCACTGGTTCTCATGCTGTCTGACAAAGACGTGTGCACGCGCTTCCTGCCCCCTCCTACACAAGTAGTCCACTGGGACAATGACTGTGTCTTAGTCATTCTTTCTCCAGATGCCAGCCCCCCATGGACTTTTGATAAACATTCTTTAATAAATAACCAGACCAACAAAGGTTTATGTGAAAATCCCTTGGCAGTAAAAATGTGGACACTACTACTCTGATATTTATTCTTACTGAATATCTAGAGCTTAGTATTAGGTCCTAACTTTTTAATTCTTTTTATCAAAGCCACTGAATGTGGTATGCAATCTAAAGAATTAAATATGTTCTTTTACCATTTATTTTAAGGATTTTTGGGTACCATTTTATATCTAGTATAGTACTTAACCCCATTTTATTCAAATGGAGACCTATGCAATTTAGTATCATTTTTTTACAAGTCAATAATGAATAAATTGAGTAATGAATGAGTAGCTAAATGAATAAATGAATATACTGCCTTCTAACTTCTCTGGGCCTTTTTAAAAAAAAGAAGCATTAAAGCTTTCTAAGTAAATTTCCATTACCTTAGAGACAAAGTTAGCAAGACATATGCATATAGAAGTGGATACTTTGCCTATATATTTCCATACAGCCTTCAGTTTCCACAGCCCTTCAGTAATCCCCTTTTCATAATCAGTCCTGCCTGTCCTTTCATGCTACAATAAATATTTATCAAACAACTCCTACCTGCCCAGTCCTGTTCTACACACTTAAAATGTATCAATGAGAAGAACATGGAACTTATCTTCTATTATTTCTGATACTTTATATATAATAAAATAAGCACCTCAATATTACATCCTTCTTTGGAAAATACTTGTGGTTTCAGACTCTTAAATCTGAAAATTAGCCTTTATTTTAGCAATTTCACAGAATGCTTAAAACAGTGAAGGGGCAGAGATGTTTGGTCATCAGAGTTTGGGGCAAGTATACCACAGTCTTCAAAATCCTAAGTGTCCTCTTGTGAACTAACCTATTTTTAGCTGGACAGTGACATGATCCATATGCAGGAAGATTGTTCTGGTAGCTGTGTATACAGTGGATAGAAAAATCTAGGAGAGATGTGTTAATGGGGACATTTAGGTAGTTCACATGAGAGGCAATGAGTGTCTAAAATATGGGATCTATGGGAAATAGAGGGTATGGGAGACTCCTGAAGATAATTCCTTCTTAACTTTTTTTCCACAAGTGCTTACAGGTCACTCATCTCAATAGTCTATGGACACCACTCAATACTATAACTATACTCACCAAAGTTCATCCTATATAGTTACTTAGACTATACACAAAATTGTACCAACTCAAGTGATTTTTTAAAAATTTTTTATATATTTTACATTATTTTTCATTTCTGTATAGTATATCTTTCTTGTCCCCATGAAATTCCCATCAACAATTCACCCATGCACCATCACCACAGTCCCTTGTGCTCTTCCCACCCATTTGTTCCTCCTCCCCTAGGGAACTCAGATTTATAGTTGTCTGTTGATTTTGATTTTTAATTTATTGTAATTAATTTTTTTCTTAGTCTCTTAATTGTTTCAGCTATATTCCTCCTATATTTTTCCTTTTCTTTCTGGCTTATTTCACTGAGCATAACCCCTTCTAGTTCCATCCATGTTGCCGCAAATTGCACGAGTTTATCTTTTTGATTGCTGCATAATATTCCACTGTGTGTATGTGCATGCGCGCACGCGTGTATGTGTATCTTTTTGATCCAGTCATCTGTTTTGGGGCATTTGAGTTATTTCCATAGTTTGTCTATTGTGAAAAGTACCATGATAAACATAGGTGTGCAAGTGTCCTTTTGAATTAGTGTTTTTGTGTCCTTTGTGTAACTTCCTAGTGTTTTTAACCTGATCTGTTCTAGGATCCCAAATGTAAAAAGAATTCCACTTTCAGTAACTGATTGAGTCTATATGCACACGCAAAGTGGATTTACAGTACATCCTTTCTCTAATGTCCAAACAAAATCTTACATAAGTATGTCTGGCTAGTGAAGCCTGAGTCTCATACCTACTCCTTAGCTTTAAAGTGGAGCAAGGTAAGTTTTCTATATCCTTCCTTCCAGAAGTAGCATCCATAAGTCTAGATATTCCCCAAACGTAGCTTATGGGCAGCCCACAAATACTACATGTTGATCTCTGATCTACTAATCCTTTATGGAAACTAGTAAACTAACAGAGGGGTGTGTGTGTTAGATCCATGGGTAGAGGGTCTCTAGTTCACCCTATATAGTTATTTAGCCTGGCAGTATCTGAACTAGAAATCACTGACCAGAGTGATTTATGACTTTACAACAAGTGAAAGAGCAACTTCTCGCCTCGGTTCAGGCACTGCTGTCCAAGCTTTGATGTGCGGTCAGTCGTTAAGGGGGAGAATTAAGAGGTAGGTAGAGAGATGGACGGAAAGAAAGAAGGACTGGGCTCTATGGGGCTGCAGGCTCTGCTCAGAACTCATTTCCACCATGGGAGCAGCCCCCTCAACACAGAAGTCTCAAGGCCCCAGGCAACTTTGGAGTGAACACATGCTGTTCCTACCTAAAGCTGCAGAAATAATTTTTAAGAATAGCTGCTGCCTGCTATCTTTGGTAACTTTCTTCCCATTAGTGAGAAAAGGGGGAAAAACACCTCCTTGATTTTCTTCCCATCTCTGTGTCCGAGAACCTCATTTTTGTTTTGCCAAATGAGAGAGGAGAAGGGAGGGAAGGGAAAAAAAGAAAGGGGAAGGGGGAAAAAAGGGGGAGGAGAGGAGAGGAGGAGAGGGGAAGGGAAAATTTTTTCTACATTCAAAGCATGTTTCATTCAAAGGGAAACTCTTTCATAAAAACGTTTCTGATGACTCCAGAATTAATTCCCAACTTCCTTCTAGCAATTTTAGTATTTTTAAAAATCGTTGATTATAGCATGTTCTGGCACTTCTGCAGTGTCTTTGCTCTATTTCGATAACTCAGGTGTCCCAGGTTTGATAAAAAGTAAGGCCAATATTTACTACTTTCATTATTTTGCAACTCATTAGGGTCAGATTATAAATTATTACAGTCAAGATAAGATGACATAAATTTCAGTGTCCATTCCATATGAAGCGTTTTGAATAATGTTTTGAGAAAGGTCAGCATTTTAAGATTACCTGGAGAAATCCTCCAGGTGACCCTTTGGGGAGGTCCAATAGTTATTCGGACTGTAAGATTTTTGCGTGTTTGAAAACTGCCATTGGGAGGGAGGCCAAGCTTCTTACTCTCCCACCCTGACCTGGACAGTATGTCTGTTTTCTCCCCTCCCTCTTGTTTCTGCTGCACTCCCTGAGGACTTCTCCAATTTCCCTGTCATCCGCACTCCAAGGGGGAGTTCATCACACTGTCCGTCACACTGAGGTCCCAATCACTTGCAGTCCCTGCACCTCTGTTTCCTCTTTCCTCAGAGAGAGGAGTCACTCTCCTGTAGGGTCAGAACGAAGAGTGGGCCCAGTGGTGCCCTAGGATCAGTATGAATGGAATTTAGATCGCTGAAATAAATCTAAGCAGTGATGTTTATTAATTCATGTTTCCATACACTGCTTCTTATCTAGCTGGTGAAATATAAGTTGGTCCCTTATCACTGAAGTTTGATAAAGTCTTAGGGAAGAAAAAAAATTTAAAGACCTTTTTCAGTGCAACCACACTGCTAAGAATTTTAAGATGAACTTTGGGTAAATCAGTTTAAGTTCAATAATGAGCTGAAATCCTGAATACCAAGTATGGCAAGTGCTTTTGTCAGGAAAGTGTATCGTATGTTCAGTCATTCAGTGAGAAGTACTCAGATCAAAAGAAATCTGAGGGTAGATTTTCAGAAAAGTAGGAAATATCTTGCCAACTGTTTTGAGATTGTTGCTTCTATTTTGGTCACTCAAAATGTGTTGACGCATAAAAGAACATGCTTCCATATCAAAATCTTACTGAGGGAAAGTAAGTGTCTTCCTGTCTCCCTTTAATGAATGTTGGGGCCTCCCTGGTGGGCTAGGGGTTAAGATTCAGTGCTATCACCTCTATGGCCTGAGTTCTATCCTCGGCCAGGGGGCTGACCCACTATGGAATGGGAGACTTCTCCTGTCTCACCCGCTGCTCCCCTCAGCGGTATATTTCAGTAGATCCACTTATTCTGCTCCCCACTCTGTCTCTGGTGAATCCTCTCACCCCCCATACCGCTGGCCTATACCCCACTTCTTCTATGCAAAAGTAAATGAATAAAATATTTAAAAAAAAAATTAAGGCCCTTATTGAATGTTGAGCATGAAGTTTAAGCATAACAGGCTCTAAAACCACATGTACCGGTTGGAATTGCAGCACATCTTCATCCTCTAACCTGCAGCTGAGGGTCAAGACCATTTGCACACACAAACTGAAATGCCATCTTTGACAGAGCTGCAGTGCTCACCCCTGTCCTACCGCTCCATGCCATCAAAGTCTGTGGACCTGTCTGTCCTGACATCCATGAGCCTCTCCCCTCCCATCAACGTGTCCCTGCTCAGTCATTTCCATCTCAAGGAATCTCCAGGTGTCTGCCCTCTCAGACTTATGTACATGTCTGCCTGCTTTTGCCCATCTACCAGCATCTTCAGGACACTTAGGACTTCTCTTTATCCCCCCCAAGTGCTAGTACCATGCCCAAAGCATGGTAGACACTAAATACATGGCTGTTGATTGGAAAGATAGGAAGGTGAGTTAGTAAAACGCTTGACCCAGCCTATCCTTGTAGCTTTTGCCAGGCCCACCTACATATTAGCACTTCCAGTTCTGTCTCCAGCAACCAGCCTTGCTTTGTCTTACTGTTGTCTACACCCTAAGTAAACATACAGTCCTCCTTCCACTAAAGGAAGTGGTTGGTGGGTCTTCAGTCATCACTGCAAGGGTGGGAAGGATTTGACTGGGATGGGAGGAGGGGAAGGAAGGAAAAATAGGGTGTAGCTTCCAGGGATCCCTGACAGACCTTCCAGATGTATGCTGTTTCTCCTGCTCTCGGTGTATTTCCCTCCTCTGTCACCCTCACTCCCAAAACCAAAAACACTGAAACATGACTACCTTTTAAAACTTTTGTCAGAGGACTATTCTTTAAGTCTCCCTGATGTCGCAGTCAAACTTGTTAGTAACCTTCCTTGGCAATCATATGTTTTTTTAACTTTGATTCTAACACTTTCTAGTACTTGTCCCGGGGCCTTGTTTGTGTTCCTCTAGCTCCACAGCTATATTGCAGTGTCCCTGCCAATGAGTTTTGTTTTTCATCTTTTTATTCCCTTGAGTGCTTAACACAGTTGGCATTCAATAAATATTTATTGCATTGAGTTCTAACTGCAAAGCCTTCCAGAGTGACGACTTTAAAGGACACTCCTAGTCAGAATGCTAATGTAGGTAATGTTTGTTTAAAGCCCTCATCTCTAGGCCATGGATGCTGCTTCCCCTTTGCTGACTTATTGATGTACTTCTGGTTATCCCAGGCCTATTCAAAGAATCTTAAGTATTTGAATGCTTTTGCATATTGCCTTTAATTGACAAATGAAGTGACTTCCTTTAAAATACCAAAAAGGAGAGCTTAGCAGGGCCAGGAACCTAGGCCCCCTCCCTGGGCTCCCCTTCCAGAGCAACCCTCGCCTCCTACGCCAGCCACAGCCACCAAGGCGATAATAATGGCCTCCACTGAGCTGCACCTTTCCCCGTAGGCTTTTCATGGAGTTCTATAAACAGTAATTAATGCAGTTTAGACGTTACACTCAACTGTTTACCCTGGCTCTCAATTAATTAGTTAATTGCCAAGCCAGGAAGACATGGTTTGCATATAATTTTATCAGCCAAGGCTCGCACTCACGAGTGACTCAGATGTGCAGATCTGCTCTTTCGTTAAGCACAAAATACACACACACTGTGGTAACAGAGGCGATTTGACAACCAGCAAAGCTGAGCTGGGGCCTCCAGAGGCAGGTGCTGTTTATTATAACTTCCCCCTTTGCAGTGGGTGGAATGAATCATCCAAAGGCCAAACAGCTTTTCTAAGGTGTGAGGAGACCTTGCTCTAACTTTATTTAAAGACTGTTCTGTTTGTTCAAATGTTTGACAGTGTTCAGAGGAAAGGGCTTATCCTCTTAAAACAACCTGTGTTAATAGTCAGGGAAACATTGAGTCCCTAGGGGTCTATGGTGTCAGTGCTGTACTGGGAACAGGGGCGGAGAGAGCGGCTTCCAGGGTTACTGCTCATCCCTGTGGGGATGGGTCAGTCTTGGGGCTGGCAGATGACCACCGTGTAAGGATGGCGGGAGGAAGGGAGGACTCTGAGAAACCCTTCTGCACTGCCCTGGATGAGGCAAACCCAGAGTGCGGAGGGTACTCCAGGAGGAATTAGCATGACCAGAAGGCCAAACTCAAAATTCCTGCAGGAATTTTCTTAAGTAGGATTGTTCTAGGATGCAGAGGATGAAGCAGAAGGGAGTGGGGGAACTCGGGGTACTCTAGGGGTGAAGGCAGGTGAATGTGGACATTCATAGCAGCCTGTGTATTTTGAAGCACTAGACTTCACTTCTAATATCAGGTAGTATATCAAGCTGATTTTAATATAGTTCATGCTGAGCATCTGAATGCTTACCATTATGAAAAACAAATTGTATCCATAACTATATGTATAGGAGAGATGAATGGTGTCTAATACCTCACTAAGTTCTTGCTTACTGTCTAGTCCTTGAACGTGTTCTGCATAGAGTTCTCAATTTTTGTTCTTTTTTAATTTACTCATTTGAATCTTATTTCTGAACTGATACAGGCAGCAAAGGGCAGTAAAACTGGCCAAGGACACTGCCCAAATAGTTTACTGGTCACTGTCTGAGTTCTTCACCTGCATGCACAATTGCAAGACTACTCAGCTTCAGAGAACAACAATAATGGGATTTATTTAACAAACCAGGCAAAACCAAAGTGATTCAGGCCACAGGTGACCGTTTACCTCACTCAAAGCAGTGTCCAGTGTTTTAAAGTCCTAAACACAAACTTTCCCAAGATGGCATCTTCCCGCCACTGTGGACATGGGGGCACATGGCAGCCGGACTATAGACTGAGATCCAATTCACGAAGACAGCAGAAGACACAACAGGAGATACTCATTAGAGCTGCCGAGATGCCCCAGCGCAGCACCAGCCAAGCGACACTCACAACAGCAGCTTCAATGGCTGAATGACCAGACAAACCACAGCTTAGGGAGATACTGGCTCTGGTTCTTTGCCTTCTCTGCCAGGCTATAACAGCAGCAAAACCGGGAACGGTTTCAGTTGTTCATCTACTTGCAAAGCCTCGGAACTTTTCTCCTCTGAGGTTGGCTGCTGGAAGTCTCTCCATGTTCTTCAGAGGCCCACAACAGCCTTCTGGAAGATTAGCATGGTAGGGCAGAAATTGTTACAGGGCAACCCTAATATAAAATGGGTTTGCCTGACTGGGTCCTCACCCGCACGCTCGAAAGGCACTTATAATGCCCCAACTGCAGGCACACACAACAAAGGTTAATAAAGGGTTTTATTTACAAGGGAAGGAGAAATAGCGTAGTGAATAACACAAGGGGAAGAGAGGGATACAGATTTGTAAATATCCTACCAGTTCCTTGGAGCTGGAACCCAACCGTGTGCTGAGAGCTGACTCTTAAGGAAAAAGAACTTTTTAAGGCCCACGTGTTTGCTTTTATATTTAGCTTGGCTGCTTAACTTTACCCTTAGGTCTTAGTGATTTGCTTTTTGATAATGACTTTATGGGATTTGTAGTTTTTGGATTTTGTAGGTTTGGAATGGGGGTTGAAGTTTATAACTTATTTGTATAATTTATTTAGGAGGGTTTTTTTTTTTCTTTATTAACCTTTGTTGTGTGTGCCTGCAGTTGGGGCATTATAAGTGCCGTTCGAGCGCGCGGGTGAGGACCCAGTCAGGCAAACCCATTTTATATTAGGGTTGCCCTGTAACAAAATCACTGACCCGAGAATCCCTGAAGATGGGAAAACGCTGAAATCTGGAACACTGAATCTTCAGAGCTACTTCTGCAGTCCCTTTAGTTCTTATCAGAGTCTCCACCCCCACCAATACTTGGTTCACATTTTCCCTGGAGCAATCCATCCTCACCAGCAACCCCTCCAGGAGGCACCACCTGTAACAGTCTTTGGCTTCAGCCAGCTCTTAAAAACCAATGAAGGAAGCGTTGTTGTTGGGGGCACATTGCTAAGGTAAGGACAAATTTTTTTATGAATGCCCTAATATCTTACTAAGTTTTTGATTACTGTCTAACTTACTCTTATGGATTTTCTTTCTAAACCAATGTGGGAAAGAGGTGTTGGGAGCACACTGTTATGGTAAGGACATATTTTTAATATATGTTAACAAACCATGTGGCTAATAACCTCTTGTGACATTTCCTAAGATGTTTTCATGGCTTGGGCAAGCTTGTCTGCTTCAGAATGAAACCTCAAAGCCCTGGTAGGTGTGGCTCAAGGAAGACAGGACCTGACACAGCCATGACCCTAGAGCAACTCAGCATGGGCCCAGCCTCTCAATTCAGCGCCACTAATGGGCAGTGCCAGTAGGGGCAGGGGGCGGGGCCCTTTAAGGCACTGGGAGTGGGTAGGTTAGAGTAAACCAGCTGGAAGGCGGTCGCTGCCCTTCCCAGGTAGATAACATTCCTGAGGGTCTAAAGGAGAAGGCCGTGAAAACCGACACCAACCTGTGGCTGTGTGTCCGGGAACAAATGAATCTGCCTGAGAGAGGAAGTTGTGGCAAGAGTTAGAAAAACAAGTCATCGATTTCAAAGAAGCGGGTTACCGGCTTCAGCAGGATTCCATTTGCATCAGGAAACTGGAGCTACTAATCAGAAACCAGGATCACAGGGTCAACACACCAAAAGTTTGGATAAAGAGGCAAACTAGAGCACACACATGTACTCCAGATCGCCTCTTTGCCGGCGACCAGGTACGGGATTCAGGGTCACCCGTCACTCCCCGCTGAAGTCCTGGTCGAATTGGGGAGGAATGAGGAGGGCAAGCTGGAGCTGGGACCTTCAGTCCTGTGATCTGAGCGGGCAGCGCTGGGGAAGCAGAGGCTGGGAAAGATTCACTTCGACTCTGAGTGCTGTTTTGCAACCTTGAAAAGCAAAACAATACTTACCTTGCTCAAGACGATTCTGAATTGTCTATTTCCTTAGGGCTGTTAGTTAAATAAAGATAGCAATTAGCATTTAGTTAAAATTATACCGTGATCTTAATAAAGGGTTATATTTTTCTAGAGACAGTAATAGTGATTGAATTGAACCGTTAATACTTAGCTCAAGATATTTTCTTTCTCTTTATCATGGATAAAAATGATTTGCTAGATAGATGCACTTTTTTTTTCAACAGTCCCTACTGGTTGTTCACCTGGGTGAAATTATTAGTTTCCTTAGAAAAGGACTTCAAAATTAAGCCCAGTTTGAGATTACATTTGAGTATTCAGCAGGCCCTTCCATCTTTTTTCCTTCTTTCATCTACATTTTTCTTCCTGAATTCTATCCATTAATTCCGTTTTCCCTTGTGCTCTCCCTCTACCCTCCCTTCTTTCCTTTCTACTCTGTGTCTCCTTTCATCCTTTCAGTACCTGCCAGACTGTTAGGGCACAGGGAGAATGACCTGCCTGATGAGAGCTTATCTCTCTTTGTAAGCCACTCAAGGGGGAAAAGAACAGGATGTTTGTTTCAATTGGGGGATCACAGGTGGCTTCCCAGGAGAGCTTGGTCCTTGAAGTGTGTAGGCTGTGGTCAGATGGAGACAACATGCTAAGTAGAGGGCATCACGAAGTGCAGACATGGCTGCTTCCAGGAGCACAAGTTATGTGAAGAATGCCGGGTGTGGGGTGGGCAGGGTCTGGTGCCAAGACAGTGAGGAGCTGCGTTGGCCCTCCAGCTTGTGACATAGGAATCTGCCTGCTTTTCTCTTTGCCAGCTTCTGAGTGCAAGTCTTTTGATAAATAATACCTCTTCTAATGTCAGAGTGTTTCATAAAAGACATAATAAAAAGCTTCCATAATGGAGAACAACTTCTCTCACTTCCAGAGTTTTCCTTATCTAAACAGAGCGTAACCTGGATGAATGTGGCATGCCCTATTGAGTTTGTGTAGGCACAAGGAGACGGTGGCTTCTATCCCACAACATGCTGTGTAGGAACTAGATGACCTGGACACAGTCTTTTCTGCTTTAATACATCAAGAGACAGGAACGTGAAGAGCACCTGCAACTCAGGTGTCAGGAGTACCTGACACATACTTAAAGTTAGTCTGATGCCTTTAAATCAGAGAAACGATGTTCTCAATCTCTAGATGCCAATACAAAAAATAAATAGCCCATTAGAAGACAACAAGAACACCAAGGGGAGACACTGAAAATAAATATCTAAGCCCACCTCACTTGCCTGTCTTTAATAATGGCCCCATCTCTATAATTGGGTATGAGATGTGCTGCTGGCAGAAAGGATGGGGAGCGGGAGATACTATTATAAAGTGAGCAAGGAGGCCATCTATCAAACCTTTGTGAGAGTTTCCTTCTTTCAGTTGACCATGAGCTGTTACAATGTCTGCCTTTTTGCTGTTACCTGGCTATAGAAGAAAATAAAACATAAAACCCTGTAAGTCTCCCTTAAATTATCCCCCAGATGTAACAGGGGTGAGGACACCGAACTGGAGACTGGTGCCATTAACATAAGATTCAGGGCCAGAGGGTAGGGTGGGACTCCTCAGAGACACCCCCAGGCACCGGCAAGATTCAGGTCTTGAAGAAAGGCTATGGAAGTTATTTCTTCTCTTCCTCTAGAATAAATGCCATTTCAGACAGATCGTTATTTTAAAAATTGGAATTGGGGTAGGGATGAAGAGGCTCCTTTCTGGGGTAATATTCCAAGAACAAAGAAAAAAGAGCAGTTTCTGGGATTCATTAATGCATCATTTCCTCAACACAAAAGGCTCATTATCTTTCCGAATGTCCCTTTAAATTATGTTAACTTGCCTCTCAAACAATGCATAAGGTAGAGTTTATCAGTGCAGTATTTTATTTGAGCAACAGGAATATTTTAGCAATAGCTACTCCATCACTGTCACTATACATTCTATATTTGTAGAGAACTATGAAAACAACACAAATATTCTGCAATACCAGATAATGCAATTTTTAATAATCTTTCATTATTCTTTTGATTTGATGCCATGAAAAAGGTGTCTTTCTTTTTTCATAGTAATACAGATACCAAATTTAAAAGCCATTTCAAAAGTCAGGATCAGCCAGAACAGATGTTTGATTCCAGGTAATGCTCATCAGTGGCACAAAACAAGACTGTGTTTTATTTCCTTTTATTTGACTTCCTTTTTGATAGCATGGAAGCACCCTCAGATAAAATTAGAGAAATGGAAGCAATACCTTCCTTTAATTTAACTAAGAGCAACTTCAAAAAATACATTCTGGTAACTAACTTTGTCATAAAGATGGCTTGGAACTTACCTTCTTTAGAAAGATCATAATTCAGGAGAGGTTTTGAGACTTCTGTTAGTTTTAATCAAGTAACTTCCTGTAGTTGCTATTTGTTCATTTATCTGGTGGCACATTTAACAACTAATCCATGCTGATGGATTCACAAGGAAGCCATTTTGCTCAGCAGACATTCCACAGAAGCATTTTAAAGATTTCCCCATATCCCTGATGGAGACAGATTAATACAACCTATATTGAACTTTTTCCAAGCCAGTGTCATCCGAGCCTCGCTCTGCACTGTAGCACTTCAGGGACACAATCGGGCTTTTGTTCATTCCCTGAAACAGACCCAAGAGTGCTTCCCAGGGAAAATTGTGACTTTACCTGCAGAAAGAAAGGGTAAGCTCATTTGAAGCAGAAAACCAGAATCATGGGATAGATAATGCACACTGCCAGGGTTCATAAGAAGTTTAGAGGACTTAGAATTTTATGGTACATTTCTCAAAGGAAGAGGTTAGTATTCCATACTAAGTTTAACACCTAGACAGTTCATCAGTCACAGACAGTAATGGAACTCTTGATTGTAGATAAGACTACCTGCAAGATCGTAATTGTGGGCTCTAGTGCTAAATGAAAAGGTGTGGACCCTTGTGAGAAATTTCAAGATAGTGACAGTAGAGCATTGACCAAAGGAAAAGATGCTTCTAAGCAATATTATTTTTTTCTCCTATGCAGATCACATGGCCACAAAAGTTCCCTGTCGGTGGAAAAGGGGTAAAGAAAACAGCTTTATTGTGGAATTAAGGCATTTTATGGAGAACCTGCCCATAGAGACTGAGCGATGACAACAAAGGTATCAAGATGGGGAGTTCTAAAGATAGAAAAGCAACCAGGAATGAATAGTGTCTCAGAACCCAAGAGAAGACATACTTACATGCCTTTATCATTTATTTACATTTTCAGGCAAAATTGACTTTCAGTGCTATATGTGCTTTTGGGGAACAGCTTCATACCTTGCCCAACACCAAAGTGCCAGTAACCTCCCACCATAGTCCACTGACTCCTCTCTGCCTTTGCTCCTTTCTCTCTTCCCACTCTGATAACTTTAGTTCTACAATCAGAATCCAAGGCTTTGTTTTGGATTGGTTTTGTCTGTTCTTTTGCTTTGTTTCTTTATAGTTCATATATGAGCAAAATCATCTGGTAATTGTCCTTTTCCTTTGATATATTTTACTTAATGTAATTACCTCCAGTTCCATCCATATTGTCCCAAATATAAGATTTTTTCTTTTTTATGGCTCGGTAGTATTCCATTGCTGGGTATTCCACTCGGTATACATGCCATTGAATATGTGTGTGTGTGTGTGTGTGTATACACACTACATCTATCTTTATTCAACCATTTGTTGACAGGCACTTAGGTGGTTTCCCTATCTTGCCTACTATAAATAATACTCCAGAGAACATAGGGGTGCATATGTATTTTCATGTTAGTGTTTCTATATTCTTTGGACATAGATACCCAGAATGGAATTGCTGGATCACATGGTAACTTCAGCATTTTTCAATTTTTAATATCTTCATGAAGTTCCATGTTACTTCCCATGGCTATGTACAAACTATTTTCCCACCCACAGTGTACAGGTTTCTTTTATCTCCATGCACTTGCCCACATTTGTTGGGTCTAGTCTTTTTTGATACAGGGTGTGAGATAATATCTCACTATGGTTTTGATTTGTACTTCTATAATAGTAATTTATGATGAGCATTTTTTTCATATGCTTATTGAAAATGTCTTCTTTGGTGATGTTGCTGCCCATTTTTAGATTGGGTTATTCATTTTGTTGTTGTTATTGACTTGTATGAAATCTTTTTATATCTTGGATACTAACCCCTCTTAGGTAGATGGTGTTCGCATATTTTCTCCCATAGGATGCCTTTTCATTTTAATGACAGCTTCACTGTGCAGCAACTCTTTGGATTGATGCTCTCCTATTTATTTATTTTTGCTTCTGTTTTCCCTGCCATTGGATTCAAGACCTGAAACACATCTCTAAGGCCAATGCACTGTGGAGTGTATCACCTATATTTTTGTCTATGTATTTTATTATTTCAGGTCTTAGGTCAGTTTTGAATTAGTTTTGGTATATGTTATGAAATACCAATCTAATTTTATTCTTTTGCATGTTGCTGTTCAGTTTTCCCAACATTGTTTGACGAAGGGACTTTATTTTCTCCGTTGTTTTTGACTCCTTAGTCATAAATTGACTGTCCATTTATGTGCAAATTTATTTGTGGGCTTTCAATTCTATTTCATGGTTTACATGTCTATTTTTATTCTTATACTGTTTTGATTACTATCACCTTGTAGTATAACTTGAACTTGGGCAGCATGTAAATTATTTTAGTTTTCTGAGGCCTTACATGCTTCCATAGAGATTTTAGTAATATTTGTTAATATTTAATAACATTTATTAATATTTGTTCCATTTCCTGGAAGAATTGTACAGAAATTTTGATAGAGATTGCATAGATGAACCTTCTAGTATATTCATTTACTCCCAGTATACCTGCAAAGAACATGCATCCAGTTACTGCAGGATGTCACACCTGTCTATTGTTACTAAAGGCCAAGTAATATAAGCACTGAAAAACATCCTTTGCATTTTATAACTAAGAGTTGTTATCACTGACACTATGAAAAAAGTTGTATTAATAAAAGAGGTAAAACCAAGTGCCAGATTGGGCTGTGCTGAGGATGGTAAGAAGGTAAGGTAGGAGATCATTCCAAAAAGCTCTGAAATGAGCCTAAGGAGAGAGCATGGAAAGAAAGCAATACCTGGAGGGAGTGTTGAGCAGTGTGAGAGATGGGTGTGATGGTAGCTTTTTGTTTGTTTTTAAAATGAGAGAAATGGAAGCATGTTTATATATAGAAGAAAAGGAGTCAGCAGTTGAAAATGAAAAGTTGAAGGTAGAGAAGAAAAAGGAAGACAAAATTTTTTTAAAAAAGACAGAAAGTTGGAAGAGAACATTCTTGAGGAGCTAAAATACATAGTATCCAGAATTCTGGGGAAGATATTCATTTTGGAAAGAGTGGGAAAAGGTACATTCAGAAAAATATGCAGACATTGAGTAAGAGGACAGATAGATGGAGAAGGTAGATACCATTTTTAGAAATAGGCTTACGTTTGGGGAAGGAGATTTGAAGTTCGGAATTGAAGTGTTTTATGCTTTTTTCTTTCTTCATCTTCTGTGTGAAGTAAGAGACAAGGTCATTTGCTGAGGATAGATACTGAAATTCTTGCCTGGTAATAAAAAACTTACTTTGAATTATATAGCTCCTTTCCTCCAGACACTTCAAAGTCCTCTAGCAAATGTTACTCTCAAGCAACCTATGCTGGTATTTTGATAGACCTTTTCATTGTGGTATTAATTTCTTTTCCAACTAATTATTTCTTTATATCAAAGAAAAACTTGGAAACATGAAGTATTTCTACAAAGACTTAACCACTATCAGAAATAGATTTTCTTTCTATAGCATTTTATAGGGCAATCATTTCGGCACACATAGAATCAGAACATGATGTCTGAAAATATAACACTATGGGGGCAAGTCCCTTTTAATGATAGTTTGCTTGGGAAAGAATGTTCTGTTTGAAATATAGCTATGTAAGGAGTGCTCTACTCATTTAACTCACATATTACAGTTTCAGTTTCTTTTTTGCAGAAGGATTATATCTACATCCATATGGGAGTTCATCTATCATAGTTTAATATGCACAACAAATAGGTAAAATCCTAAACTAAGAGGGTTACCCTGCCAAAATTTCACATTGCATGGTCATTATTCTTATTACTATTGTCTGATTGATGTGACATCTTTTATAAAGATCAGGATATTTGCACGTCTCCAAAATATTGAACATACATTCATTTAGCATCTCATCCCTTACCTTCTACAAGATAGTCTACCATCTTTTAACTTCTATACAGTTTACTTATTTATAATGCTTATTATCCATTTCACCCAACTAGAATGTCTATTCCATGAGACCAAGGATTAAGGTTTGTGTCCTTGACACTTAGAACTATAATAGGTATCCAGTGAATATTTGTTAAATGAATAAGTGAAAAGACATGTGGAATATTTTCTACTTCAATGCATCAAATTAACTCACAAATTGATGTGTGCAGGATAATTTCTCATCCTGATTCCATTTCTCTTTGCTTTACCAATAATATAGCCTGCCTTTTAAAAATTTTATGTGTAGATCTGGACTAAGAAATAATTACCCCTAACCAATTTCCCCACCTCCAAATCACAAATAATAGAAGAGTTTCAGCTTGAAATGGTGGTAGGTATTTAAGTCATTTACTTCTAAAAATGACTTTCTCGAAAAATTTATCAAAAAAATTTTAGATGATTATTATTTTCTTTTTATAGAGGTAGAAACTGAAGCTCTAAAAGGTTATGTTTCTTAACATTAGAAATTTCAAAAGCAAAAGGCCTACATTGAAGCACAAACTTATTCCCAAACTGAGCTCTTTCCAGAATTGCAAGAATTTTTCAATGACACATATTATATTGAGAAAGAAATAAATAGAACAAAACAAGACATATTTCACCTTTAAAAAAGACACGAATGGGGGGAGAAACTTATGCCTGCAGTTTTCATCAGTAATTCTAACATGGAAAACAAATCTATTTCCAATTTGGCAAAGCACCTCGCTCTCTTAGAGAATTGATATCTTGGCTTGGATCTGAAAAACCATATAAATATAATTCAAAAATGATGAGCAATTGAGAAATAATTTCTAGATACAAAATAGAAGTCTGAAGCAACCTTCCATTTCTCCCCAGTACAATAAAGTCACACCTCTTTCTTTAGGGCCAAGTTCCAAATTTAATATCCCTTTAATCCTACCACCTCAATAATGATTCTCAAGGTATCTTAGCCTAGGATTGAGGAGGTAGAGGATATGAGTGGCTAGCTACATTTTAAGTTCCTTCCCACTTTCTTGACCTGTTTTTTTTCTTTCTGGTTTTTATTTATAAACCATCAAAACATCTGGCCAATTTACTTAATATCCAGATGTTTTATTCTAATTTACATTGCTAATTTTTTTAACAGAATGTATTGACTTTATGGGTAAATATAGCCTAAGTGAAAGTGAGTGAAGGTTGCCAGCTGATGGAAAATGGAACTAACTAGTAATCAACAATCAACATCTGCTCCTCATTTCTCTATTGCTTCCTGGCTCAATCAAAACTAATGTGCCTTGTCTTTGAAGAAATGTCTAGAGAAGTAAAAAAATCACTAACAATCTTTACCTTATCAGTATCACAACCATAAAGAATCTAGACATGGACAGAGGCAAAACCAGGATACATATCCGGGGAATGGCCTAAGTAGAGTCACACATTGCACCATGGAGATCAAATTAAGATAAGAATTCAGATTCAGATTGCTCGAACTCATTTGTCACACCATTCGGCCATTCCTGTTTTCTTTCCAACTATCTTTGCATGTTCATGATAAATTTCATTAATCATCTTGGTACAGTGCCATTCTGGGGTGGGGGAGGGGAATAAACAAATGCCTCCTACTCCTCTCAGACTGTGAACGACACACCAATCCAGCTGTCAGAAGCCATATTGTAAGAAGAACCTAGTCTAGTTCCAGAGTGATACCAGGCCTTGACCACATAAATTGTTCTAATCAAACAATATGATAACCAGGTAGGCAGTAGAGAGGTCTGAACTAAATCATACCTCAAGCCCCTCCATACAGTTTTACAGGTGAATTGAAATATGTGAGGCCCTTCCTGTGAAGTTCCAGTTAACTGATTTCTGGTTGATGGTCACAGTGAGAACTCTTTTCCTACAGGTACAAAAACTATTTATTCTTAGAAACACATTTAATAGCAAAATACACCAAAGTGAACTACAAAAAGTCACAAGGGAAAATATAACTGTGATTTTTACAGCTATTTACTAATAATGTGAACCAAGACCTCTTATTTATCTACTGGCTTTTTGTAAATTTTGTATGCAGGTATGACATACAAGCAGGAAAGTGCACAAATGATAGCTTTGTAGATTGAATTGTCATAATTTGATACACTTAGGTACTTAGCACCTGGGCAAAGAAGTAAAATATTACCATCCCCTCAGGAAACCCTTTCCTCCTTGTACACATGGCATAGTCCTCTATTCAGTTCTTATTTAATTTCTCTCAATAATGCTTTATAATTTCTGTGTAAAAGTTTTGCCTGTCTCTTTTATATATATTTATTACAAAGTGGTTGGTGGTTTTAATGCTAATGTAAATGGTATCGTTTCAACATTTTCATTTTCTGCTTATTGCTGTTATACTTCTTTCATATTGAATTTAAGATACTTGATAAATTTATTTTTGAATTCCAATACTTTCTCTGTAGATCTTTTTTTTTTTTTTCCCTTTTCTAGTTCACTATAGTTTCTTGTTTTTGCCTTATTTCTCTGATTAGGAAAATGTTGGCTAACAATGGTGATAATGGGCACTTTTTTGTGTGTCCTTGATCTCTGGGGGGAGAACTTTTAATATTTTATCATGACAATGTTTGTTCTGGAACTTTTTTATATACTCTTGGCTTCATAGTTACAGATCTTGGTAACATAGTGAGACTGGCCTTATTAAAAGATGTGAAAATGTTCCTTTTCTTTCTATTTTTTGGGGGAATTTACATCTAATAGGCATTGCTTTTTCCATTAATATTTGGAGGAATTCATTAATGAAATCATCTGGGTGGGTAGCTTTGTTTTGAGAAAGTTTTTAAACTAGGAATTTATTTTCTTTTTGTGCCAATTTTGATTGCTTGTTTTTTTCTAAGATTGCGTCCAGTTAACTAAATTGCCAGGTGCATTAGCACAGGGTTGTTTATTGTATCTTCCTAAGATTATTATAGTATCTGTAGTATATATAGTTTTGCCTGATATTGGTTATTTGTGTCTTCTTTATGCTTTACTCAGTCTTTTGTCTGGGATTTATTAAGTAACATTTTTCTTTCCAAGACCCAACTTGCTTTCTGATTTTCCCTATTTTATTTTTTAATTTCTTGTTAAATTCTGTCCCTATCTTTACCATTTCCTTCCTCACATTACAAGATTTTCTAACGTTTTAAGATCATGACAATTGTTTTTTAACCTTTTTTCTTTTCTATCATTATTATTTTAAAAACATGTACGAAGGTATAGAAAATTGTTTGATAAACTTGTGTTTGATAAACGTGTTGTTATTAACCATCAGTTTCCAGTTATGAGTCACTTTAGGTCCAGCCTGTACGTTTTGCGGTGGAGTAATCCTTTTTATCATTTGTTCAAAATATTTTCTAATTTCCAGTGTGATTCCTTATTTTTCCAATGTCCTATCTAGAACTTATTGCTTCATTATTGACTATGTTTTTTCAAATTGATATAATTTAAATTTTCAAATTTGATATAATTTAAATTTTCAAATATATTTGATTTTCAAATTTGTTATTGACATTCTACAAAGATATAATTTGTTCAACTGTTCATCATAATTTGTCTCAACACAGTCAGTTTTAGTAAATGTTCCATGTAAGCTTAAAAAGAAGTCCATTTTTCACTTTTTGGGGTCAATGGTATAATGTTATAAGATCAAATCTGTTAGTCACATTTATCCTTGTAGATTTTTGTATGTGCATTCTATCAGTGAGTGAGTGAGAAGTGTTAAAATCTTTTAAAATCTCTACTAATATGTCAAATTTTTCTATTTTTAGTTTGACCATATTTTCCTTTATGTGATTTGAGTCTTGGTATTAGGTAGATACAAATGTAAAAGTTTTATATTTTTCACACTCCTCCATATCTTTAGTAATACTTCTTACCTTAGAGCCTGTAATGTCTGATAATAAAATAGCTACTCCACTTTTGTTTTGTTTGGAGTTTGTATAGTTTACCTTTTCCTCTCAAGTTTAACCTCTCAAGTCTTTATAGTTTAACCTCTCAAGTCTTTATATTTAAGATGTATCTTTTGTAAGCAAAACATAGGTTTTTCATCCAGTCTGAATACTTCTGTCCTTTAATTGAAGCAGATAGTTCATTTTAATTTTATGTAACTACTATTTGCTTTTTTTATCATGCTTTTTATCTATACTTTTTATATCTTTGTCTTGTCTACTTTAAGGTTAAGTATTTTTATTATATCTATTCCCTCCAACTCAATGTGTTTTTTTAATATTAATTTTTTTATTTTCTTACATCATTGTTCATTTTTGCACAATATTTGATTTCTCCCCTCAGGTGTAATTCCCATAATTGTCCCACCACCACAGCGCCCATGAATGATCACACAGTTCCTTGTGCTTTTCCCTCCCATTTTCACCGCTCTCTTTCCCTCTTCCCTGCTGTATGTCTCAGATCTATGGTTTGCCTGCCAAGATTTTTCTTAATAATTTATTTATATATTTTTTACATAATTGTTCATCTTTGTACAATGTTTGCTTTCTCATTTCAGGTGTAGTCCCTATAGAATTCCCACTACCAATTCACCCATGCACTATCACTATAGTCCTTTATGCTCTTCTCTTCCATCCCCTGCAAGTTTTGTCTTCTTCCTGACCATTTGATTTCCCTGTATTCCCTCTATAAGTGAGACCACCTGATATTTTTTTTTATCCTTCTGACTTATTTTACTGAGCATAATCCCTTCCATGTTGCTGCAAATGGCATGCATTTATCTTTTTTGATCACTGGGTAGTATTCCATTGTGTATATGTACCATATCTTCTTAATTCATGCATGTGTTTGGAACATTTAGGTTCTGTCCATCTTAGCTATTGTACATGGTGCTGCAATAAACATCAGAATGCAGATTTCACTTGGAATTAGTGTTTTTACTACTTATTCCTGTAGCATGTACCTAGAGATTAGATCATCCCTCCTTTACTTATTAAATATAAGTCAGTATTTTCCCCACTTCCTAGACAATACATAAGCTTTTTATTATTTAAGAACTTTTACCCTATCCTATCATATGTACTCTTGTTTTCAAATTCTTCATATACCTTTAACCACATAAGACATTATTATTGTTGATTTTATAGTCAATATTCATTTAGATTTACCCACATATATATTATTTCTATTGTTCTTCATTACTTCCTGAATCTCTGAGCTGTCCCACAAAATCATTTTCCTCATCCCAGGCTTATTTCTTTTAATATCAATGTTATTGTGTCTCTAGTAGTGAATGTCATCATTTTTGTTGTTTTTCTAAAAACATAATATTACCTTAGTTTTAAGAAACCTTTTTACTGGATTTTGTCTTTTTTTTTTTTTTAAAGATTTATTTATTTATCCATACAAGAGCTGGGGTGCAGGCCAGAATCATGGGGGGGTGAGAGGATTCACCCTAGACAGAGTGGGGAGCAGAACAGGCAGACTGACTGAAACACACTGCTGTGGGGAGCAGCCAGGAAGGCAGGAGAGGTCTGCTGCACCATGTGGGTCCCCTCCCTGGCCTGTGGCAGGGATCGAACTCATGCTGCAGTGGCCACAGTTTGCTTCATAGTGTATTGCTTAACTCACTGGGCCACCAGGGAGGGCCCTTTACTGGATATTTTCTTACAGTACTGGATATATAATTATTTTCTGACCTAAACAACTGACCAGTTGAGAAAAATACCAAATAAATAAACAAACGAATAAAATAGAATGAAAGCATGGTGCTCTACAGGTGATGAGTAATCCTTCTTGACTAGAATTTAGAGAGTTCAGAAGAGTATATAGAAAAGCACAAACATACGCAAGGTCACATAATTCAGTACATTCATCAATAAATGTTCATTAATTTATTAAATAATTCATACTTGTACTTAGCATTTTATTATACTAGATTCTGGTAATGCAAAATGCTTGAAATGTTCCTGTATATGCCCTTAGGGGGCTGTGGGTGTCTTGGGGGTGGGGGTGGTGTAGTAACATACAGCCTAAGGGTATGCTCCTAGACCTCTAAACCACATAGTGTTGTAAATCATTGTAACCTCAATTTTTTTTTTTTATATCCTCAGGAAACTTATATAATGTAGTAGAGAAGTACATATTTGCCTATGTAAAATATAATCTGATGCTACTTTGAATCTTTCCTAAGAACCAACCACGCTTTGAAGAAAAGTGTTCCTATATACTTATATAGTCACACAGTAAGTCTACTGATTAACACAGAATAGATATTCGCTCAATTTCTTCTGCTGTTCTGTTTTATTAACTAATTCAATATCTATCTTACATGGGACAGTCTGATACTTGGGGAAAAATTATAAAATTTAAAAACATGGAGAAAATAATGCAACAGAATGAAACAATTTTTAGAAATGAAAAATATAACTTTCATTAACTTTTAATATTACTATATTTTTATTTAGAATAATCACTTTTACAACTGCTTGTTTTTGAATAAAGATAAAAAATTATGGAAAAAGACTAAGAATATCTGTGTTCAGAAGTGAATTCACACTTGCTCAGATAAACTTTAAAATGCACAAAACATACTGGTGATGTGTACTGGGTATATTTCCACTGAAAGGACAAAGAACAGGTGTTCAGGTCAAATGGAGGTGAAATGACAAGAAATGAACTCATACAGAGAATGAATTCAGAGCAGGCTTTTCTAGAAGAGAGGCCGATTACATACAGGCCCAGTAAAAGAAAGAGAACTTTATAAGCACAATGTGCTTTCCATCTTGTTTTCTTTAAGTGATCCCAGAAATAAGCAATATTTGGCATCTTCAAGCAGAGTGCAACTGAACCTTCTCAGCTGTTTCATTTACAGGCCCTGGTCTTGCTTTTTTTTTTTTTAAATAAAGATTTATTTTATTTGCGTGTACAAGAACTACAGTCTAGGCCAGGCATGTGGGGGTGGAGAATTAATCATAGACAGAGCAGGGAGCAGAACAAGTGGATCTACTGAAATACACTGCTGAAGGGAACAGTGGGTGAGACAGGAGAGGTCTTCCGCATCATGTGGGTCAGCTCCCAGGCCAGGGATTGAACTCATACCTGTTGTAGTGGCTCGCAATGACTTGATAGCACTGAGACTTTAACCCCCTGCACCACCAGGGAGGCCCCATCTGGGCTTGGCTTTTTATATGTTTTCAAACTTTTGACCCTGGACTAGTTTCCTACCCAAACCAATGCCAGTCCTTCATGTTTGTCATTTGTGGGTGCTGCTTTAGTGCTGCCTGTTGGTATTCGCTCTTGGACATGATTTGGTATTTGTTTCCTGGCTCCATGTACTGTGGCTGCAGCTAAAGATACACCCCCTGCTTTCCTTCCTACCCACATATGCGTCAGGGAAGATGGATTGGAATGCGGGGCTATGTGTGTATAAGAGACTTTTAATAACTCCATAGCTTCAATATAGGAAAATTAACACTATTTTATTTTCTGCTTGTTTTATTGAGTCTGTGAAATTTATGTCCTTTTTCTGGGTGATGCCATCAAAACAATATGTATGTTAGACTTTTAATTCAAGTGCTTGAGAAATGAAAACATTGAAAACAAAAGGTTTGGTTAAAAAAAAGCTTGAATGATATAATTGTGTTTTCCTTATAAGTAAAAATTCTTATATATATGACAGAATAATCTTTAGACTTAATCATCAGCTTTCTTCCACCCTATATTTAGGTTTTAGTAAGCGCCTTCAAAAATAAAGGATAAAGATCTATAAGCCCTACCTCATGTTGTTTGATAGCTTAGATTCATCTGTTTCCTCTTCTCCATGGTTTTATGGCTCTCTCCAGGCCCATAAATTACATGCTAGTAATAGGCCCTTCCAGAAGAAAGGGACAAAATGAGATAATTGACATCTCCCCCAATCTTATAGCACTTGGGTTCAATTATTCTTTTCTTTAATGGACCCCCCTCTCCATTCCTCTAACATAAATCATATGCTATATGCATTTGCAACTAACTTAGGGAGGTCAGCTTCTGGATCTACATAGAATAAGCAGCAGGAGAGCAGATCTCAGACTGCCACTCACAGCGACTTTTAGCATTACCTGATAACTAGTTCTCTGTCCACCGGCCGGTGTCAAATGTGCTTTTCATTCATGCATGGGTTGGGAAGGCAGCCCCCCTGGACAGATAACATGGCACTTTTGTATTGATCCCTCATTGGCTTACCAAGCACAGGAGGTAAATGTGTATGTAGTCCTATCAAGTGCTGAGTGTTGTGGCTCCATGAGAACCATCCTCCAAATAGCTTGCTAAATTCTACCTCGGCTACTCCAAAGCTAAGGTTTCTCACTTGTGTACCTTATACTCTAGGAGGAAACCACTCTTCTGTTCTAATTAATATAACTTGACTTGACTTTTCCCTGAGTTTAGGAAGGTAAATATCTCTAATTTGAGGTCACTCAACTATTAGCTGAATTATAGGTGTAGGCTAAGCAGTAACCACATTTGAATACTTAGAATATTCTTAAACTTGGTAGTAGCTGCCTCACAGACACCCTGAGGATACTTGAAGGAAGACTGAGTCACACAAGTCATTTGCAATCCCTCAACACAACAGTCCCAGGGAGAATGCTTGTAGTTTGAACCGTCATTGGTTGCCTAACCACTTGTGGCCCCAGTCTGAGATGTCAGTCTATTTTGTGTCACCATAAAAATACTTGAACTGGCCTAAGTTGAGCTCACCAAATGACAGCCAATACTTAAAACTCATAAGATTTCACAGAAAGGTTTACTCTTAAAGTTTATCTCAAAAAAAATGAGAAGATTGGTCATGTTATGCAGCATGGCCTTGACCGAGTAAAGAAGACAACACCTCCTTTGGAAGGGCACAGACCCAGGCCCCTTGAGAGAATGTCTTAATTCTCTTCCTTTAAGTATAGTTACTTTGTGGACTTGGTTACACAGAATCAGGACCTTGAAAGTGCATGGACGGGCAGCCATCAAATCTGGGACCGGGAATGTACATGCTTTCCTCAAACTCTCACCATAGGATCTGGCCTGTCATGCTCTGGTCCTCTCATGGAATGACAGGAACATTGAGATCATGTAAATCTCCCCA
The DNA here is from genome assembly GCA_019455555.1 of Galemys pyrenaicus. Classification (NCBI taxonomy): domain Eukaryota; kingdom Metazoa; phylum Chordata; class Mammalia; order Eulipotyphla; family Talpidae; genus Galemys; species Galemys pyrenaicus. The sequence goes on from JAGFMF010011673.1 coordinate 3,834,356, forward strand.
TCCCGCCACCACATGCAACATCCAGCTTTTCCTTGTGTCTACCATCCTTTTCCTTCTCTGCCATAGAATTAATAGTGTGTATTTTACTCAGTGTGCTCTATTTCCTTGCCTTTCAAGCATGCTAGTCTTGCAAATCTCCTACTAGAAATGTGAATGCCTAGAGGGACATGTTGTATCAATAGTGTGAGGTGTTTTTTTTTTTTTGAGTCATTCCCCTTTATTTGGTACATATTAAATATTCACTGTTTATTGACTGAGTCCATTTTAATTTATTTGTTTGTTTGTTCATTTATTTATTTTTTCTTACAATGTTTCCTTTCTTTTCTCAGGTATAGTCCCCATATAATTCCCACCACCAGTTCACCTGTGCACCGTCACTATCGTTCCTTGTGCTCTTCCCATCCCTGCCTTGATCCCAGCCCCTCCCTCTTCCCTGCAGAATGTCTCTGACTTGTAGTTGTCTTTTTATTTTTGTTTTGTTTGTTGTGGTTTTGTTGTTGTTGATGATGTTATTGTTTTTATTTTTTTCCATTTTATTTGATCCATTTATTTTATTTTTTATTTGATCCATTTTTAAAATGTTTAATAAGCATTTGTTTATTTTAATTTTTTTTATTGAGGTAACATTGATTTACAGCATTGCATCTGACTTAGAGGTATGAGATCATACTCTTAATGTATATGTCACCACAGAACATGCATGGGTCAACTTAAGACAAATGATTTCTTCACTTTTCAATGTCTCAACTTATTTGCTCACAAAAGGAAATGCTCCTTTCAGTCTCCAGAATATCATTTATCTCCTTGAACATCTAAGGAACATGGTGAGGGATTATTTTATAAAAATTGCTTCTTTATGGGAAGCTGCTTCACACATGCAATGTACTATATTAAAAGTAAAATCTTGGTATATATCAGCAAGAACCTATGGCCTAAATGCTATACAATGCTTTATTGGTTAGAATGAGTCCTGAAGATGGGGGAGGGCACATGATTTTTTGTGTGTTCATTTTGAAAATGACCTGGAGGAAATAAACTGTGAGGGGAGAAAGTATTTCTGGTTATGTTGATGATTTATCAAAGGTTGTTAGAAGCTTTTCTGTGGGAAAGAATAAATGAGTGCTGTAGAGTCCTAAAATTTGGTGAAGCAGAGCTTATTTATGTCTGCTTTCTAAGTTTTAATTCTTTCTGGGTCTAACTTGAATAGTGAATGTAAACTTCAGTGTGAAAATTCAAACTCCACTTCTGTTTCAAAGTCAAGAACTAGACATGGATGGGAAAAAACTCATGATATTTAGTATGTTCTCTCCAAATAAGTTGTACTGTTACCGCTGCTCTTATTGTCATCAATTCTATTTGGAAGCCCGTAAAAGGCATCCATTACCACTGTGGAAAGCAGAATTACTGAGCCAGCAGCTGATTTAAAATGTTTCCCCTGCGTTAACTGAAACCACTCTTCATTCAAAGCTTGTGGTCTTCACAGAATTAATAAATCAAATTTTATTTCGTCTGTTAACAAGTTTGTAGTAGATACATGTTGGGAAGGGAATAGAGAAAGGGTACATTTTCCCTGCGTTAATCATAAAGGCTGTAGTTACCAGTTCATTGCTCAAAGAAACCAGTTCTGAGAACATGCTTATTTCTGCTTAATTCACTCTACTTTCTTTCTGAAAGGGAGCAGTGTCAACTCAAATCAAAAGGTAGCAAGTTCTTAAGAGTTAACATTGAATCTGTTCTATCTAGTAAATACTGCTGGCTTACATTCCAGAAAAACTAACTGGCATATAAGTCAAATTGTTGAAATTGCTTTGAAAAAGGCAAAATCCTGATTAGTCATCAACACGGCTTTGTAAATCACACACTTGGTCAGGTCAATCAACTCCTCCTTTTTAACAAAATCAGCCAGTAAGAACCAAAGAAAGCCACAGTTATCTTAGCTTCAATGAGGCTTTTTTTTTTTCTGGACTAGATATACTAAAATACTAGGACTGCATGAACTAGATTACATAGCCTTTTTAAAATTATTTTTGTATAGAAGAACTGGAGTGTAGGTCAGAGGTGTGGGAAGTAAGAGGATTCACCAGAGACAGAATGGGGAACAGAACACGCAGATTTACTGACATACACTCCTAAGGGCAGCAACGGTCTGCTGTGCCATATGTGAGTTAGCTCCCTGGTTGGGGATTGAATTCAGACCATAGCAGCGATAGTGCTGAGAATTAACCTCTCTGCCACTAGAGAGGCCCCAGATTACATACTAGATATGTTGCTTTTTTTAATATGACCATATACACGATGAGAGATTCATATATGAGAGGGATAATTTCAAAGGAGTATCACCAAATTAAAATTGTATAACCACTGTTGTTACAAGGTGTTGGTTCTAAACCTAATACTGCATAACCTGTGGATGATGGAATGCGAACACTCTTCACTAGTTTCATAGCTAACACTAAAACGCTTAGTATAGAGACCTCAGAATATTGAAATTTAAAGTGTGCTGGTAAATTAGCAACCTGAACTGAGAAAGGTATATCAAGAATAGAGAAAAACACAGGAATATAAGGCAAAATAATTATATGAATTGATGGGAAAAGATTAAGAGTAGATAAGGAGCTGACTGTCATTTGTATAAGAAGGTTGAGAGAATTTTAAGTGGGAACATAGAAGTCCTACATGAGGATGAGAACTGAAATCATATTTACAGACTTCTGGGTCCAGGAGAAATTGATCTGGAGAGATGGGAGAGAGCATAGGACATACTGTAAACATGATTTCAAAAAATAGTTCAAGTTTTGCCTAAGAAGTAACAACACAGATGTCATGAAAACAAAGGCCATTAATTGTATGGTAAATTTTCTGTTTTTAAATTATATTAAAAAATTAAATTTATTTATTTTTAGCTCAGTTAATATTGGGATGCAGCCCATTACCGACTCACCCATATCATAGACCCTTGTGCTTCCTTCCTTATTTGTCCTTTCTTTCCCCTTCTCCCACTCCCTTCATTTGGTGTCTCAGTTCTGTAGTCAACAATCAAGGGGTAGTTTTTCAGCTTGTCTTTAGCTGATTATTAATTTAGTTACTTTTTAGTTCATATATTACTGACACCATACAGTAATTGTTTTTCACTTATTTCACCTAACATTATCCTTTCAAGTTCCATTCATGTTGCTGAAATGGGATGAGTTTATCTTTGATTGCTGAGTAGTACTCCATTATGTATTTATACCACATCTTCTGCATCCACTCATCTGTTTTGGTGCGCTTAATTTGTTTCCATAGTTTAGTTATTGTAAATAATGCTGCAATAAACATGAGAGTTCAACTGTCTTTTCAAGTTGCTGTTTTTGAATTTTTTAGATAGATGTCTAGGAGTGGAACCTTTTCTTCTCCTTAAGATGTGAGGAAATGAATAGGAACTTAAGCTACAATGTGAAGGATTTGGACATAATGTACTTGAAACTGCTGTTGAGGGAGGGACAAGAACAAAATGGGGAGGGAGAACAATGGACTATAGTGGAAGGACTATGAGTACTTTGGGTGTGTTATGATAAAAACACCTGGAGGGGAGATATTATTTCTCTAAAACATTAACAACATTGTGGGCCAATTTTAAAAAATCATCCATTGCAGATCCTTTACTGAACTTATTTAACTTGACCTAAAAAGATGAGATGTATTGGGCCTCCCTGGTAGCACAGTGGGTTGGGCAACGCACTGTGAAGCAAACCACAGCCACTACAGCACGAGTTTGGTCCCTGCTGCTGGCCGGGGAGGGGACCCACATGGCACAGCAGACCTCTTCTGCCTCGCCCACTGCTCCCCTCAGCTGTGTGTTTCAGTCAGTCTGCCTGTTCTGCTCCCCACTCTGGTGAATCTTCTCACCCCCTGCACCTCTGGCCTACACCTCAGTTCATGTATGCATAAATAAATCAATCTTTTAAAAAAGAGTCTTATAAAAAAAGAAATTGTCCCAATAGACTTCTCTACAACACAGATTGAGATAGTATATGCAAGTGGACAGCACTCTAGTTTAGGGATGCACTGGCAGAATGTGAACTTTGGCTTTGACGTTCCTCCAGCACCTGTCTGTTCCTAGACCAATCACATTCTGTATTCACAGAGAGCGTGTAAGAGCAAGTCACATGGCACCTACCTCTTTTTGAGGGCTGTCCTCACTATTTCAATTGATACTGTGGATGTTATTTTTCTTCATGTCTAGGCTTCACTTAGCTAGCTTCTGTCTCACTACATGGCACATGGATGTTAAATATAGCACCAGATGTCCTGTATGTCATAAGACTATATTGAAGTAACCATGTTCCATTTATTCACCTGACATTGTTGGGAAGGTACTAGAAGGTATTAGAAGTTTTTAAAAGGTGTCACCACAGTTTTATGTTTTTTATGTAGAATTCAAGGTTTCTATGATCTATTTTGGAGGGAAAATGTGTTTAAAAGGAGGGCTTCATTCTTGGCAGAGAGCAAGACCACTTGAAATGCAGTATTATCTCATGTATGAGATGCTCGTGGTTTCTGCAATATGTAGGGAAATTTATTTTCCATTTACAACTTTCTTTTCTACTACATAGATTGCATTTATTCTAAATTAACAATAGGATCCTGTCAGAAAATCCTTGTCTTCCCTTATTCCTATTGATATGGAACCTCTCCTGAATGTTTCCATTTTGCTGCTAACCTGACTGTCCACTATCTCCATTTCCACCTGGAATGTAGCCATAGCGAATGATAATACTTCAGAGTCTAAGCAATCCTGGAGAATAAATGCCCAAAGAAGAGGCTTCCTGTTCTGAGTTCACATAACTTCATCATTCTAATGATTTTCTCCCAGGCCACCCTGCTTTAGGTTTAGACTTGACTTCCATAATGTACATAGCACTTAGAAATTTCAATTAGTGATTGATTCATCCTATCGTAATATGGATCTATGCCTGGTGGCTGGAAGTATATGGAAAAATACGAAATGATGAATATTCCTTTTTAGGATTTCTTTAAATTCCAAGAATCTATGAGGTTTCCTAGAATTTGTTATAGGTAGTGAAAGCCAAAATAAATTGGAGGAAGTATCTTCCTCCAGTCTTTCTCAATTTGTGGTCAGAGAAGAAACTATCTTCTTATTTTATGTTTAGGATTTTGTTCCATAAGAATATGGAATCCTCTGAAGAAAAGCCACAGTTCATTTGCTCTGAGGAAGCTCGTTCAATAACAGCATTATATATTTATGTGGTTTTGTGGGGAAATAAAGATCAATAGAGGTTTTTCCAGTCATGTGACCATAATGATGGTTTTGTTTTCCTGCTCTGTTTATTATTTATTAAATACCTGTCTGTGAACAACATTGTTCTCGATCTTGAATGTGACTGAATGGGCGGATGCTATATTAGCCTAACTCAAGGTAGTGATATCACCATGGACTTTAGATTTTAATGAAATGTGTTTAAAATTATAGAAGACATGCCTGTGAAAAACATCTTATCATGTTTCAAGATAACGTTGAAGCACAAATCCAATGCAGTATGTATCTTTATATCCTTTGGAAAGGAACCACATTTAATTAGAAACATTCATGTTTTTCCAAAGTCACCATGAAAAAGCTCCTGGTACAAAACTGCTAACTGACCAAGACCAACCAGGCATATCTCGCTTCCTGTCACCTAAGGAAGTGCATGCTGGATTCCTTTAGTGTAGGTATTTTCACTTCAAACCTAAGGGAGCGATCTGCATCTTCACCGAACGTTAGGGAAGGAATGGTATGGTGGTGGGTCTTCTGTGTGAAGATCAGAATGTGTGGAGTCTTTTCCCAAACATGCAAACTGTTGCCTTGCACAGATCACCAGCTGGGACTGTCAGTGTTGGAGAACTAGCACAGAGAAAAATTCAGGAACTCGGGAACGCGAATGTTTCCCGAATTGTCCTTGGGTTCTTTCCCACGAGTAAATGGAAGAGCTTGGCATGGGAAAGGAGATGTGTGTGCACGCTAGTTGCAGCGCTGGTTTCAGTTGGAGTTGCTGTGGATTCTCTCATAGCCAAAGTGGCTTTTCCCAGGCTGGTGCTGCACTTTCTTTTTTTTTTTTTTTTTTAAAGATTTATTTATTTATGCATACAAGCACTGGGGTACAGGCCAGAAGTGTGGGGGGTGAGAGGATTCACCAGAGACAGAG
>JAGFMF010011673.1:3840647-4003956 GCA_019455555.1 Galemys pyrenaicus
CCCCTCCCTGGCCGGCAGCAGGGATCGAACTTGTGCTGCAGTGGCTGCGGTTTGCTTCATAGTGCGTTGCCCAACCCACTGCGCCACCAGGGAGGCCCTGGTGCTGCACTTTCTTAAGAGTCTCAAAATCTCAGTCATCCTTTCACCTGCTTTTTAAGAGAAAGGAGAGACCTTCTGATTGTCCTTGCTGAGATGATAAAGATTGATGAATACCTTTGAAACTGCTCACCCATGATCAGCTGAGGTCTTGAAGGGTTCATTTCCTCTCCTGCAGCCAGATATATGGTTTAGAAGATTTATGAAAAGATTACAGTTAACAAAACATGACATATGATCAGACCTCAAAAGCAGAGGTATTGTGTTCAGCTTTATGTATGCATTGCATTGGTGCCAGGAGCTGTGGGGCAAGGAGGAGAAAGGCAGAGTTTTACAAAGATAACCTCTTCAGTCCTTTGCGGCCTGGTGGAGGTGAGTCTGCTCATTCTGAGTTTATTTTTCTCAGTTGAGACTTTCGTAGTGTCAGGGTCATGTCCATCTTTTCCTCAATCCCCCAAGGAGATGGAGCAACCTCCCTCTAGTTTATTCCCTTGTCCCGGTGCATTCCTCCAGCAGGTCCTCCCAGGTGCCTTTGTTGCTATGGTTGCTCCTGAGCACACGCAAGATGCTAAAAATAAATTCCAAGTGAAACTTTCCAGCTGCCTGGAAAAAGAGAGTTTTCTGCTCTCTTTGTACTTACATCCAGTTGGCTCACAGTTGATCTGCTCTGAGAAGCTGGATCTAATACAGATGCCATGCCCAGAATCAGCAGATGGACCGGGGGTGGAGAGAAACTTTATAGGTTAAAGACTGCCAGGGGAGGCAAGTGCCTGGGTTCCGTGACCTTGTTTAACCGTATGACTTTGGGCAAATTGTGTAATTTCTCAGGGTCTCAGTTTCTTTAACTGGAAAATACAAAGAGCATCAAAGGAGCATTCTAATTTGAAGAGTATGCTTGTGCTTTCTGATTTGAGGTTTAAAACATTTCTGTGTACTAGACCTAACTCATACAGCACTGTGTCAGCTTTGGCAGCTAATCATCATTGCCTCAAACTATTTTCAAATGCAACTTGAGAGTATATTTCAGGGGATGTGATGTTATAATTCATTTGACACAAATACCAGACTCTACTATTTGTGTTTGCTTTCATTCATTCACTCATTGAATAAATCATAACTGAGTTTTTACTGGGCATAAAGACTTTATACAATAGGCATTAAGCTCAGTGCTATTAAAAGTATTGCAAGTAAAGATTGGAGAGACTTAGGAATCACACTGAGTATATGTGAATTTAGAAATGAGGTTATATTAATGTAATAGGAATAAAATGGAAGCAAAATATTTAGATGCCCACCGATTATAAAAGATGTCTGTGTTAACTCAAAATAATTGGAAAATCTCTAAGGTTAACATTATTCCATTTTCTTCAGGATTAGTTCTGATTGTGACACTTTATTTCTGAGTTCTAGTAATTATGTTACCATAAGCTATAAGAATAAAGGTCAAAATAAAAACAGGAGTCATATGAATGAAACAAGAGTCTCATAGAGACTGCTATGTAGCTGATTTTTATCAAGAATATTTAATATAATAGGAAGGATTCAATGATTTAACTAAAGTCAACTCTGTAATTTTAAGCAGAGCCTTTCAGGGAAGTAGCTAGCAGAATTCTTGACTTACAAAGGCAGAGGAGGGTTAACTAGCATTCTACCATCAATAGATATTGTTTTCAGCAATGTCTATGCTGTCTCCGGATTTACACGCCTATATCCTTAGAGGGAGGGATGATTACCATCCTTTCAGAGACAATGCAAGGGACAGTCTTCTGTTATGAGCTGTATGTAAACCAGTTTTTTCCATGGCAAGCCCACAGCTCGTGTGTTCCAAAATTAACTCCCCTGAGTTGAGAAATCCTTCCTAAATTATAAGCACCCACGGTGTGAGGTGGCATAAAAACATGGACTTATGGAAGGATAGAGCTTGAGGACCTTGTGAATTTCCAAGCAAATTTAAAACTAGGGGATTCCTTAGGAATCTTGAAAAGTATTCAAGTGGAAGACCATGCTTTGAAACAAGTAGAAACTACAGTCTTCTGTTTGCTGCTGATATAAAACAAAGAAACTGAAAAAAAAATGGCTTCTACTATATCTCAAACCACAAATAAACCTAACTTTCATTTTACATGATATAATCCAAGGGATATAAACTGATTTTTTTTAAGATTTATGCATACAAGAGCTGGAGTATAGGCCAGAGGCGTAGGGGTGGTAAGAGGATTCACCAGAGACAGAGTGGGGAGCAGAATAGGTAGATCTACTGAAATGCACTGCTGAGGGGAGCAATGGGAGACAGGAGACATGTGGGTCAGCTCCCTGGCTGGGGATTGAACTTGTGCTGCAGCAAATAACTTCATAGTGCTGAGACTTAACTCCCAGCACCACCAGGGAGCCCCAGATTTTTTTTTTATTTATTTAACTTTTTTTGGTGCACACACATGAGTAAGTAGTTAGTGAATCTGCTTTAGTCATTGAACAGACCAAGACCAGAACACAAAGCCCAATATATAGAGCCCTGCATATAGCAGACAGCATCAATCCAAACCTCCCTCTTAAACTTAACTTCTGCAGATAGCCTTACAACCCTCCCCTTAAACTTAACTTCTCTTGTGGTGTTAGTACACATACTAGAGCAGTGCAAGAGATAAGAGCTAAATGTATAGATGTATGCAGTAGTAGAGAAATTAATAGCACATCAGAGATCCAGGTATGGCCGGTCAGTAGTTTGTCAACAGAACCATTGCAATGCAGGACTAATGCCAGCACTCCAAGTGGCAGGTGGCAGCATCACAGACTACAGAGAGCAATCAATTAGTCAGGTCATCATTGCAAGCATCTTCAAATTAGAGCTTGTTTGGGAAATAGCTGATAGATGAAGGGGCTTCAATTCATTTTTCATCCAATATTCAGGGAGTACCAATTTTGTACAAGACATTAGGATAAAACCCATACTCTGAAGATGCGGTGGTTTATTCCCTTAAAAATTACTTCACTACATTAATATACCTTAGGACACATTTTTTTAAAACTGGATTTTGTTAAGAGGGAAGAACATAATTGAAGCAGGGATATCAGCATAAGCACAGGTGAGTGATGGGAACGTGCTGTGCTGGAGGCGAGAGGACAATGATACATTGGGGAGAAGTGGGCATGAAGGCCAGAGGATGTTAGCCCATCGTGGAAGGGAAAATAGCAAATGAGGCTGGAAGATAAGGAAGTGCCTCTCAAGATTCATAAGCAGGGAAGTGAAAAACCCAGAGCTGAATTCAGACTTAATCTGGTGAAATTGTGTCTCAAACTGAGTTGCTCCTGCTTGTTCAAATTGATCTAGTGACATCATCAAGATGGTAACTTAGACATTCTCTCAGAAGAGGAACAAATTTATATGTCTGGTAGAAGAGGGAGTAAAAATCATCCCATGACTCATAGACTGATATAAACATAGGGTTATTGAATCTACCAGCTGTGAAAATGGCATTTGAACAGGACTCCTCAATGTGACAAAAGAAGATCAAGAGAAATGCCACACATGTTTTTGGACTTTTTTTTTTTTTTTGGTTTGGTTTTTACTTGAAAGATCATGCTATCTGTATATATTAGCAATGATAGATTTTCTTAAGCTCTCAGAAGTTGGAAAGCTGTTTCGTTGGTCAGACTTACCCTGCCTTTCTGCATTCTTTGTTTTTGAGGTATTAAAGCTGAATCTGCTGTTATACCCTCAGGCCTTGGCCGATGGCTCCTTGATGAGTCAATGATGTGCTTATTTACGAAAAGGCAAACAATATTGCCAGAGAAATCACTCAGGTAGCCTACACTATCTTCGTAGGAAATTACAAAGCTATATCAAACTATATAGAAATTATTCCTAATATCCTAACTGAGTATGGGATGGATTAGAAAGAAAAGGCGTGAAGGAGTCAATAGGGGGTTTATTGTACTAGTTCTGAAGAAAGTTTATAGGAGCCTAAACTAAGTCCACGGCAAGGAGGGTGAGAAAGCAGAAATATAAACAAAGGTAGAATAGAGAGAAATTGGGTAAGGGGGAGAGAGAGCTGAAAGATAATGGAAATCTAGCAGTAATGGGTGGGGAATAAGATGAGAACTGGTTTAGAGGGTAGGTAACCTCAGCACTGGTTTAAAAGTGGTGGGAGATCTTTGGACTTGAGACCATGGAAAATGTGGAACAGGAATTCAGGGAAAGGCTGGGGGACAGATGAATTTGAGAAATATCTGCAAAAATATAGTCATATGAATCTGGAGTTTTTTCCAACTTTTGAAAATATTAAATACGTGATAATAAAAACATTTCCTTTTTCTTGAGTGGCAGGATTGACCTGCCTTCTCCTCATTTATTTTAGTTTTGTTTTTAGATACCCACTGCTACTCACCTCTTTTCCCCTGCAGGGAACCCTTGCAAAGGTCTGTGGCAAACACTTTGGCTGCCCCAGAGCCCAGCCCAAGTCCCTTCTCCTTTGTCACGCTTGCGCAGTGTAGTAGGTGTAAAGGCAAATACTCCCGCTAGTGTCTCCCTGCCCATTGGAGGCGCATCTATGTCCCACACAGCCTGAGAGAGCTTGAAGAAACTTGAGGAGAGGCATAAAGAAGAGGAACGAGCTAACTCCTCCATCCTCTCTTCTTCATCCTACCTTATACTGACATGTTGCACCTGGAGCCAGACCATCAGCCAGTTATGCTGAGGTAATGCATTTGTGGGAAAGGACAAGAGAATTTTAGACTGGCCCTGACAGAATTGAAACTCCAAACCAATGCCAGCAGTCTTGTGCCTCTAGTTTACCTCCTATGTGAGCAAAGAAAGTCTCTGCTTGTGTAAGCTACTCTCAGTCGGTTGCGCTATTAATTCTAGCTAGACACATTCTTAATCCATGGGGATTAGATGATTTTCGGGGACTCGCCAAAGGATGTGTTCCAGTGTTTCTATTGTTGTGTAATAAAACATCCCAAAGCATAGTGGCATAAATGGTACCAACTATTTCTTTTGCTCCCAAATCTGCAGTTTGGGAGGGTCCCAGATTTGTCTATGTCAAATGGACACGATCAACAGGGGACCGAAGAATACATTTTAAGATGTTTCAGTCACCTAATTCAACAACCTAGTTGGTTGTTGACTGGGTGAAATTAGGGTTTTGGGTCAGAAGCTTCCATTTCTTTCCACAAAGGATTCTCTGCAGCTGCCTGGACTTTGTTACAACATGAAATCTGGATTACAAGAGTGAGTGGAGCAAGAGAACAAGGTACAAGTGCTATAATCTAGCCCTGGATGTCACATAATATCACTTCCATCATACTCTATCGATCAAGACAACACAAACACCTGCCCAAATTCAAAGAGTGGCCGTAAACACCATGTCTTAACAGGAGTGCAGCAATGTGCTAGGACACATGAGATGAAAGACATTGCTGGAGTTTTCTTTAGAAAATTCAGCCCACTAGAAAGTATCTTATAACATCAGCTGATCCTTACTTACAGCTACTTTTATTATTGTACTCTAAAGAATGTATATGGTCAATTAAATATAGAAAATGAAAAAATGGATCAAAATCAAAGTATTGATTTATGGCAAAATACCTACAAAAGTATTCAAATAAGAGAAGTTAGAATAGATTCTGTGGTTCCCCGCCTTCTCTGTGAGTTATTTGTGTGTATTAGTCTGATGATCAAATGCAGTTTCGACACAGTTAAATCTAATTAAGTTTAAATTTAAAGGTATCTTTTCTGGGCTATAGCTACATGGGAGGGGGGAGGGGGGTTAGTGTATTTTGTCTGCCCTTAACCAAGTAAGGAACCATCAGTGTGCAGGCAAGAAAAGAGAAGGGCGCATGCTCATGTGTGCATATCAGCGGTTCCTTGGTGAGTAGGAAGTTTGGAATAGAGCATAAGATTGCTCTGCAAGGGAGCCAGAGTAATGTCCTTTAGACCCAGAAAACCCCACAATTGCTATCAAACTGTTCTCTTTAAATAAAATCCCTTTGTGTTGTTTGTCCAGTTATTCCAGAAAATATGAGAGGACCCTATGCTCATCAGTAGCCAGTCTGTTCTCAGACCCATTCTGGCCACTACCCCGCTCTGCTGACATTCACAGAAAATACATTGCCAAGACTCATGCCAGCTGGGAGCCCCGGTGATGACTAGAGGTCAGGTGAAATGGGGACGCCAAGATAATTCTTCCTTTCTCTGTCTCTCTGCTCCCTCTGTTCTCTTTAGTAGTGTGCATGCATCTCCTTGTGTCATAAGAAGCTTCTGCCACAGCTGAGAGGACCCCACCCTTCTTGAATGCTGCCCTCGTGTAACCCCTTGCCCTGGAGTATGACCTGACATCATCGAGTGAACAGAACATGACAAAAACATAGGATGTCACTTCCAAGATGAGGTGGCAAAAAGGCTGTGATTTCCTTCTTGCTCACACTTTTTCTCCCTTGTCTCTTTGCTCTCTTGAAGCCATGTTGTGAGCTGCCCTAGGTGGCAAGATAACAAAGGGAAACCTTCAGCCAACAGCCCTTGAGGGGCTAAGTCCTGCCAACAATCACTAAGTCTTAACTCAGATTGCAAGTTGGAGAGAGCAAGGCAGGGAACTTAGCTGAGCTGTGCCTGGATGCCTCACCCACTAAAACTGTTAGGTAATGCATGCTGTTTTAAGCCCCAATGCCTGGACAATTTGTTATGCACTTGTCAATAACTCATATATATGACTTCGGTTCCCACCAGCGGCTCCTTTGCACATTACTGGAAGGCTGGTTCGGTCCGGGTTCCAGTGACTTTAGCCATTGTCCCTTTAGCTCTAGGGCAGAAGTGGCTGTCTGTTTTTGCTAATTGCTATGTTGCCTTACTATCTTCTGCTAGGGGCTTCAGATACCTTAGTAACTGAATCACATCCTATTGTGAGTTCTGATTGAAGAGGTTACAGTTCAAAATTTTGGTAATTTTGCCACTCATTGGTGTCCATGCAACTTTTTTCATAAAATCAGAGCCTTAAAGGGAGGGAACTAGAGTTTCTATCCCAGTAGGAGCAGGTCTTACTACATCCAGCTTCAAATGTCTGTAAGTACTGACAGAAAGTATGCTTTCAAACCTAATTTTGATTTTGTAATTCTGTAACCTTTTTCATAAAGGGATCATTCACAATTTACTTAGACATGATTTCCCATAAAGCTGGGGCTGTTCCCTAATTCAAAACCTACCAGATACTAAAACTGTTGAAGGTCTAAAAATATCCCTTTCCACCAATTAAAACAAAACTTTAATTTCAAAAAGAAATCTAGAATAAATATTTTACTACCATGTCCCAAACACTTTTGATCTTTTTTATTATTCCTCTTAGCATCAAGACTTTCAATTTCTATTTCTATTTTTACTTGAATGGGTCCTAACAAGAAACACTTAACAGTATAATAGCAGTAATATTAACCTTTATTATAGTGGATACAGTCACAGAGTTAGTTGTTTTCTTTCATGATCAAACTCATAGATCTTTGCTTAGAGAAACAGGCCCATAAATCCTTTGTCATATTCCTGGTCTGATTTCTGGATAAAGTCTCTTCCCTTTAAGAAGAGGTTGGTAATAGATAAAAGAAGAGTAAGAGTCAGGACTACTCCCTGGAGAAAAGTAGAAGTGACTGTAGAAGAAATTCCTATGTGACAGTCATTTTATTAGTGAGAGCAGGTGGGGAGAAGCTATGACTATTAAAAGTCCAACATTTTAAAAGAGAAGATTCCCACCTGGGCACAGACCAGTGGGAGATTTACACTATTCCATACTAATGAAAAAACCATGAGAAGACACATGGCTACCACATTAAAATTCTTTAAGGAAAATAATATTAAAAAAAAGCCCCAATGAGAACAAAGGTTCTCACTGGTCTTGGGCTAAAGCAGGGGAGGCCAGGAAACCTTTGTAGTTCCCCTCTTGACTGTCAGATTCTGTGATCAATGACTCCATTGCTCAGAAATAGTTTCCACTCCACTCAACCAACCTTTAAAATGAAATAAAAATGATTACACATTCTAGCTGTAATTGCCTTAGTTCATAGAAAGCAGCACATCTCAAGGAGGCAAATTTGATGCTTTGAAACATTGGCTTTTAGAAGAGACATCCTGCCTTCCATATGCTTTTATCAAAACAAATGCAGAAGCACAACCAATTTTATTTAGAAAGTGGCATTGTGTTGAAGAACCAGAGATATTCCCCTTCTGTATTTGAGCAGACACCTCTCAATGGAGACTTCTGCTGATGCTGAAACTGGTAATCCACCCAGCCCTTCAATACAGACTCTTACAGCGTGGTCAAAAGGGGGGGGGTCTTAGAGGTTGTTATTCCCTCTGCATGGTTGGGCAAACAATAAAGTAAAGACCCCAAATCCCACCACAGATTTGTGCCGGAACAAGGTTAGGTCTCCAACCACCTGGCCCCAGGTGAATTGAACAAGAAATTGCACTGCTTGGTAAAGATTGTGGTTACGAGTAAGCCTGCTTAGTCCCTTTATCTTTTCTAAGAGGCAAATTCAGAATTCCACATAGGAGAGTCTCAGTTGTCAACTGTTTGGTAGTAGGACCTGTCCTATTCGAATGATAATGAAGAGCAATAATCATGGGAGTGAAAATGGTCACAGGTGAATCATTGATGTGCAACAAAAACTAATATTATTGCCTTATTGCCTGCAATGTCCAAACTACTCCCAAGCTAGAGGCCAGACTTGGAATCTCTTGATGTGTTTTATTGTCCTTTTAATTATCCTATTTCTACTTTCTTATTATTTCTCTTCTGTTTTTCTACTTACAAATAAGATACATCTTTTTTATTCACAGTTGCTACAAAAAAGTAATAGTGCATCATGTTATGAACTAATGTCATATTTCCTTTGGAAAGAACCAAAACTACTTAGTTACCCAAGTTTTATGTTCTGAAGGAAGCAGGTCAAGCAGGTTAAAATTCTGGAGGTGTACAATAGGAGGACCTGCATACAACAGAAGAAAGAAAATCTATATTTTCTCCAGCTAAAATAGAATTTCCCTACAAAGTTCAATAATCCTTTTAGTAGGAATGTGGACTGAAATTTTCACAAATCAGAATTTATGTGACGGTTGAACTTTGTATATAAAACTATCCATTCAGATTGCAATCACTGAGTCGATCAGATGGTATTGAGAGGTATGCAAGCGAGCACACATAATGCTCAGACGTGTACTTTCCACTTCTTCATATTGTCAGATTTAATTTTTTTTTTGCTTACCTGTACAGTCAGAATAAAAGGAAATGGGGGAAATGATAAAACAAAGAAAAAGATGTAATCTTAGCAAAACAATTTCTAGACCAGTCTAAAATCTTTAGGTAGTAAGTGTAGATGTGTTTTCAGCAGATTTCATCTTGAAGAGTAAAACGATCCTTTTGGCATTATCTCTAAACTGGAAAATATTTCACTGGATTTGGTTCAAAAATAACTTTGATATACTATAACCTTGAGCTAAGGCCAGTGGAAAATATAGGGAAATATTGAGTAGGTTGTGAAAAGGTAAAAATTAGAGGAAAGTGACAGCTACAAAGGATCTTAGAAAAGGCATCTTAATCCAAAACAGGCTTCTTCTCCACATGGTTAATATCTGGCATTCTTTAGGACTGACTTTTGCATCATTTTCCCTTCCTGACTATTGAAGTTGTGTCAAATACTAGTGACGATCCTATTTTCTATAGTATTTTTTGAAATTATCCATCTTCTTATCATGTTCTCCACTGGTGACTGAGCTCTAGTTTATCTTTGCATCCACAGTGCTTGGCATATAATACCACACAGAGAATGTTGACTGGCTGGCTGGCTGATTGGCTGGATGAAAGGGGATGAATAAATGAATGCGTTATTAACCCTAGGATTGTTTCACAGCCATTGTTTTACAACTTTCCCTATATTCTTTTGGAGTTTTCAGGCCCAAACTAGTTATGAACCTACAGATGGACCTATCACTTTGCACTCTCTTGCACCCCTATGAGGGTGCCCGGCATCCTGTAAGAGTTCAATATATTCATGAATGTTAAGTGACAGTGCTAAAGAGGGATTCTCTGATCTCCAAATAGCATGTAAGAAACTGAGATTACTGATACAACTTACAGGAAAAAGGGGAAACAGAATGTTTGGGATGAATGAGCTCAGTGCTTAAGCTATATGTTTACAGTCAATACAGATGCACTTTCCTCTTTGGTGTCTTCCCCCAACACACAGTCACCACCCCCCCTTCACCCAAGCCTCTATTTATACCCATGAATTGGGAGTAAAGTGCCAGCAAATTTGATTTTATTGTTCCACATGAATACAAGCCAATTTTCCAAGTGAGAATACTAAAGAAGATAATTGTATGTTGTCTAATCTTGTCTTCATAGGTCCCCTCTAGTGGTTTCCTGCTGGTAAACCACTGAAAGCATGAAAGGATCAGAACAAGAGCAAATGAAATGTAATGTGGTATATTCTTTGAACTAATGGGAGCCTTCTGTTGGAAGGGTATCATGAATTTATCTATACATATATAGATAGGCAAAAACAAAGTTATACTGTTTTCCCTTTGGGGTAGGCTTTACCCAGGGAATGTAGTGAGTTATAGTCATGGAATATCAGAATGCCTATTTTGGGCATGTGACTAATTACCTTGGTCATCTGATGTTGTGTGACACTAGAGCTGATGCTGCAAGCTTCAGGTGTCAGTTATGTCCTTTTCCTGGAGAATACAAGATATCAGAGCTGGTCCTTGGTGGGTAATTACTAGGCACTCTCTTGAAGAAGAACACACTCACATTAAAAAAAAATCTTGTCTCAGATTAAGTTGCTTTGGTTTTATTTCATATAACTTGTCTTTTGGGAGGAAACCTCATACTTTATTATTGATGACTGGTATTAGTGCATGGAGAAGAGCTGTGGCTAATGAACATAATAGGTGACCCTGAAGCAATTGCTTTTTGTTATTACAACTTTGTTGGGGAGCTCACTTTATCATAATTACTGGCTCACATAGACCTTTCAGTACTCATTCTTCACACCCTTCTTCTCTAATTTCCTATGGGAAATAGCTGGGAGATCATGGGGAGAATAGAGATGGAATAGAGAAATGACCATGTTTCAAACATAGCAAGGTCATGAAGAACTGAGGGTTCTGGACATATGTGCTCAAGAGACAAAAAGCCCATTTGCATTTTCCATTTTACACCATCAGAGGACAAAAATGTATGCGTGTGGCCTCCCTCTGTGCTAAGCTCTCAAAATAATACCATATACTCATAACATTCCTCAAAGCTTGAACCGTGGCCAAGTTGTTCAGACAGATTTATCTCTGACACTTATCAGAGGTGGTTAGAGAGACAAGACTTAAGTTGAACTTATTATAATAGTAATGAAAAGTTTGAGATAATATCTACAAAACTCAGTGACACATAACTCCATTTGCATGTGACTGAAGATTCCCTTGACGAGCTTCAGGTAAAAAAGGCACCGCGTTCATAGTAGTCACTCATCTTTATTAGTAGCCCACATCCACCTGCTCATAACAGAATACCAGCTCACTACAGAAGTCATTGCTTGGCTCATCCATTTCTGGACATCTTTAGGGGAGGAGACTCCAGGCACAGGTTTGAGTCTGTGGTACTTGGTAGCTTCCACTAGGTGCAAAATGCATCTCTTTGTTCAAAGAGAACCAATGCCCCAGCCCGAGAGTTCAGAGAGAATTGGCCTCCAAAGTGGAGATATATTCAACAGTACTGCAGGTTAGGTTCAAGAACTGGAGAGCCAAGAGTCAAGAAAGCCAAATGACATCTTCAGCTACAACAGTAAGAAGCACTCAACCACAGTAAGTAGCTGAAAGAGGAGTAGAATTATGGACACACCTCCCAGACCCACCAGCGGTGCCTACTCTGCACCTAGTTTATATAACTCATCCACTGCCTTTGTTCCAACTCCATGTGTGCCCCACTCTCAAGGGCCCCAGGAACCAATCTGGTGGCCACAAGTAACTCACTTTGCTGCCAAGATCCTATCATTTACTACCCCTCTCTGCTATTGGATTCCCCAAGTGCTTTCTACCAGCTCATTCTTGGCTCTTCATCTCCACAACGAACTTGTCCAAGGGGAGAAGCTGGATGCAGAGCACAGTGTGTGATGTTTCTCATACCGAGGTCTGCATTTTAGCAACAACAAGGAACAAACAGCATCCAAGTGTAGCCAATTCAAAGGTGGAGGTGCAATGCTGTGTGTCCAGAGTCTGTGCACTGTTGCAAAGCAACACTAGCAGTTAAGGCATGAGATGTAAAGGTTATGGTTGCACGGAGAGGTGTTGTGCTGAATGAAAGAAAAAGGGCCTGAAAGGTAGTATGCCATAGACTTTCATTCATATGAAATCCTGAAGTTGGAACAACTCTTCTATTGTGAGAAAAGCAGATTAATGTCTTCCCATGAGGGAGGAACAAGCACTTTTCATGAGTGGAAAGCAGCACTGAACAAACACTTTTGGGATGTCTGGAAATTTTTCATGTCTTAATTAGGATGGTAGTTATCTGCATATGTATATACCTATATGTATATATGTACATGCAGCCACACATGTATAAATTCATTAAAATGTGTAATATTGTGTTATATTTTACTGAAGTTGCTAAGAAAGTGCATCTTAAATGTTCTCACCACACAAAATGAGAGAAACAGTAGTTATTTGCTGGGTTGCAGGCGTCTGCTAATGCTGTAGCAATCATTTTACAGTACACGTTCTACACCTTAAATAATTTTCAGCAGTGTTACAGGTCAATTTTATCTCAATAAACCTGGAGGAAAAGTATTTAAGTATAAAACCCATGCAGGGTATTTGAAAAAAAAAATGTGGAGGTGGTCTAGAAGACTAGGCTTTTCTGAGGAAGTGAGGGGTGGGCAGATAGGTAAGAGGAGTTCCAGAAAAAGGTAGCACATGGGGCAAAAGGTGGTGAGTGTTTCAAGGACAAAGTGGTCTGCAGTGGCTAATATTACCATGAAAAGCCAGGAGAAAGATCGTGGAAGGTCTAAATGTTAGTAAGGTGCGGGGAAGCTGATATTATTCAGTAGGCACCAGGGAGCTCAGGGAAGAATTTGGAGCTGGATATGTATACACTTAAAGCAGTGTGTGCCTGTTGAGTTGGAAGCTGAAGGGGAGAAGACAGAATTTCCCACACTGGGGGAGGAGAGCACCTGAGGAGGATGGCACCTGAGGGGGAAAGACCTTTGGGGAAACCAGAGAAGGTCCTTGTTGGCCCATGGGTGGCAGAGAAAGAGAGGAACCCAAGGAGACTAATTGTGCCTAACACTTAGTAGACTGAGCAGCAATATCACAAATGTCAGGGTTAGCAAGAAGAGCCAGTTGGAGTTGGTGGGAGAGGGGGATGATAGACTTGTTTTCAGACATGTTGATATGTAGCAAATATTGTGAAATACTGATGAAGATTTTATTCTAGGCAGGTGAAAATTTTGCCTGCTCCAGTCTCTGTGCTTGATCACATTATTTGTATTTCTAGAAATAAAGAAGTAAAATTTTATAGTAGCCAGAGTTCATGTTTGCAACCTTCCCACCTGAATTTACATTTTTTAGAAATTTTGGAGTGAAGAGTGCTAAGATGCTTTGATTTCTGGTCCTTTTCACCTTTACCATTTTTTGGATTTTTAAAATATGAATTTACTGTCTCCATATCAAAGATTGATTGTTCACATTTTATACTGCTTACTCTTGGCCACTTTTCTCCTATTTCTCTCTGACAGCCTTCACCCCTTTGGCTTCTTCTACATTCTTTCTTTTACGTTTACTGTGAGATGTCCTGCACATGGAGGTTTCTTAAGGTTTTTAACAACTGAAAGTGTTGTTACATAAGACTTGAAATCAGAAAAGCGAGGTTTTGTCACATTATACAGAGCTCTAGATTCACAACCAATATTACAAAATCATAGTAAATGGTAAATATAGATGTGTATATATGTGAATGTACATGACTTTTTTGTATTTTATATCTATAGCCACATGCACATCACATCTGTCTCTATAATTATTATAATTATTGATGGCTTTTCTGCATTTATTGAGAATGATTATCTAAGAGCGTAGATGTAGTGCTCTTTTAGTGTTATTAATGATACCCGCCACCTAGTGGTGTAGAATAGCAGTTGCTCATAGATCAATTCCACTTGTTATTATTGATATTACATGGTAAAAAAAGAATCCAACACACTGGTTAAATAACTCTTAATCATAAATAGGAATAAAGTTTGGAGGATTAGTTTATAAACTTTAAATCTTCTATGGCAGGCAACACAAAAAAGTAAAGAGGACTACGACCTCTGGGAGCATTCCATCCACCCACTCACCCGTTACTTCTGCACTAGAGGTGTATTAACCAGCCAGCTTCCCTGAGAAGAGCTGTAAACAAAATCCCAGCTGCTACCTGGAAGGGCTGGAGTAAATGGTCAACACTGAGGCCAGCGCTTGCTGTGTGCCAGCAACTGTGCTAAGCGTTTCATATTTAATACCATATGCACCAACCCCATTTTTCAATGAGAAGATGGAACCATAGTTTAGGCCTTTAATTGTGCATTGAGGTGTGGTGAGAGGGTGGAATCATTTAAGGTGATAAACATTAAAGTGATGAGATGATGATGATGATAAAATTTGTACCAGTTGTTTAGCTCTGGGCTGGACTGGAGAAGGAAAGGGGTAGAAAATGTGGCCTATTGCCAAGAGGCAGAATCCTTAAGGAAAGAAATACTCCATCTGTCTGGGAAGAATATCACAGATCTGTTAGGATAGGAACAGCAAAGACAACATCAAGGGTTTTCTTACTTGTGAAATGTATGATTAAGAAAATTAGCAACATTTCCCTTCTAAAGGAAAATTGTTACTGATCTTTGACCACCTCATCCAGTAGTGCGTTTCCAGGGCTCCATGACACATATCTATATGCATTCATTTTTTAAAATATATTGCCTTTGCACTATGCTTAGAATTGTTTCCTCTCTAAAAATTCCAGCTCAACTGTATTGTGCACCCTTGAAGATGGTTGCATTATTTATACATAATAATTTTCTGTCTCCCTCAGAGCAGAACAGATCACATAGTAGGCTTCCAAATATATTTGGAGATTTTTTTTTAATTAGATGGTTTCTTCTTAGGCTCCTTTGAAAATGTGTGAATTCTAGCATATTATTAAATAACTCTTACATTACTCTCTTTGGTTTCACTGGAAGAGAAACACATGCTTTATTTTTATCAGGGCTTCCAGTCTTCTCACAATCAAGGCCAATAACCCCAGCTGCCACTTAATCATTTTTTTAAAATTGCAGCAAAATTCGACAGTTCTTATTTTACTCTCTAAGACCATATCTTAAACAAGTTTCTTTTTTAAGAGGTGCCTGTGGGCTGGTCTGCAAGTCTTAGAGGATTTTCCCTCTAAGAAGAAACAGGTCATGGCAGGGTGGAGGCACCATATAAGTGTTTGTCACATAAGTGAATAGGCTGGTGGTTGGCCAGAGGGCATGGCTGTTTCCCACATGTGCCACTCTTTGTCGCTTCCTGCATCTTTGCCTCCTCAGCTTCCTCTGGCCTTGGTGCTCTCTACTCTCCTGGAGACTGCTGACTCGGTTGGGGAAGCCTTCCTGATGAGCCTGTGCTTTGCCTGCAGGATCCTGGCACTCCTGGTCTCCTATTGGTGCTATTCCTTGGTGGTCCTGAGCACCAGCTCCCAAGTCCTGCTCCTTGTCATGAAACTCACATACTATGGAGGCTGGCCCTTTGGGTCCCTTGAGCTAATGCCCCAAAGGCAGTATGTAATCTGTACAGATTTGTTGCCAATTATGAATATTCATTTGGCTTGAAAGAAAAAAAAAAGCATTGAAAAGAGGAGGAAGTAAGGGAAGGGTTCCAAAACATTATTTAACTGAGATAGTCATTCAGGTTTATTAAAGTGTGCACATTTTGTCTTGGAAGCAGAATCTTGCAGCAATGTATCAAAGAAACAAAATCTGTGTTTTGCTAAATTCAAAGGTAAATAGATAAAACTACCTGCCAACATCAGCCAACAAGCTCAGAATTTTGGAAAGGGATAGACAGTTGGTATGTCTTTGAACTCTGTGTCTTTTTACACCTTTTAGAGAAAAATAGGTAAGACTGATGTTGGATTATTTCAGATGTGCTGATTCAGAAATGTAAAGAAAATGAATCCCTCAACTCTGTTTCTTTAGGAGCCCTGAGACATGATGGAAATCGCAGGAGGAAAAGGACTCTTGAGAGACAGAAAGTGAAGCTTAGAGGAAGGTGAATATGAGAAGATAAACACAGGAGAGTTGGCACTAGCTTTTAGGCAAACATAATTTCATCCTTCGTAGCTGACATTTTTCTTTAAAACAATAGTGAGATTTGGTTTTAACTGAAAAAAGTATTTTTTTTTCAGTAAGATAATAAGGACAAAATGATAAACTGATACCTTAACAGGTGCTGCAATTCTACAGTCCTGCCCTAAACTTGCCCTTTCTTTAAAAAGTAAGGAACAGGAGGGCTACGGAAAAGAAGACCAGCAAGAAAGGTCATGAGCATTAAATCTAATGGGATTTCTAGAATATTTTTTTCAGTGAAGGAAATCCAAAATCAATCCTGAGTCCTGCCTCTTGCAGGCTCTCCCAATTTGCCCCTAGGCACAGGCTTCCTAGGGCTTCTGCTGGGTCCTTGTGCCATAATCCTGTTTCAGTCCAAGACAGCAAAGGGGCTCAGTCCATGTGTTGGGAGGCCTGGAACATTCTGATGAGGGAGGGCTGCATGGGACCTAAGTTCAGGGAAAGCTGGAAACCTCATGGACTTTCACAAACATTCCCAACTGTTTACTCTGCACTAGCAATTATAAGTATTAAAAATTCCAATTTTGGAAGTGGCCAAGAGGGCTTAGGTTCTTTAATTTTAGTTTCCAAAGCACAAGAAGGCTGGTAAGATGGGAGAGGAGGGGACTTGTGGATGACATCATCACTGAAAGAGTTTGGCCAGACTTCCTCATAAAATCATTTTGCACTGGGCAAAAGGACCACTTCAAAGGCTCACCCCTTATCTAGCCATCCTTATCCAACAATGGGCAACTGCAGCTGCAAGCGGCCACTTCATTGACAGTCCACAGACTCAGGCAGTTACTACCCAGGGAATCCAGATGCTGGTGATTCTTTCCTTGTGGCCCTCACAGAACAGTTGGAAAGGAAATGAAAACCTGCAATTACATGCAGCACTGCGATCAATTGGTATAAAGTATGTGTTTCTTTGGAGCCCCCAGGAAATGTCCTCCCGTGGCTGTTCCCATGGGGTTCTGTTGACACCTCTAGTAGAGCATCTACATTGTGTGAGGATCCACATGTGTAAGCTGCTGAATTCTGAAGAGCAGAGCTTACCTCCTATGCATTTTTAAGTCTCCAGAATCTTGTAGTTTTTGGAACATCGTAAGGTCTCCATAAATGTCTGTTAAATGAGTAAGTGCATCTTATAAATGCCCATAATTCGGTGGCAGTTGGGAAGCCCATAAAACCTGGAGGACTTGGGGGTGGGGGATAATGTCATGTCATACTATTGCCCTCTGACATGTCTATTATACCCATATTTGACAAAGAGATATAAATAATTGTACAATATACACGTGTTAGATCACAGAGGGAAGCCAATAACTTTCAACTGGGTAATGTTCTAGGGAGTGTTTGTAATAGGTTAAGTACAGACAATTTTATATGCCCAAGAACAATTCTGCCTCTAAAAAGGGAGGAAGGCGAGCCCAGAATCCAGTTTCAGGAAATACAGTTGGTGCAGGAAAACCACAGTAAAGCCAGTTCATAAATTGCTACAGTGGGACAGGAAGACAAGTTAGAGGCTATATAAACCACTCTGTGCCTACTTGTGGGTTCTAACTCCCTTTGTACCTTTTGGGCAGTCAACTCTGGTCTAGCCTAAAAGAAATCTTCAGAGGTCCCTTAATCTTTCAGTAACCAAGTCAAATGTTCAGTAATTTACATTAATAGTTTCAGTACGGCTTCTTTGTGGGTGATCAACATTTCCCAGGAAAGTAGAAAAGATGGGTATAAAAAGTTCATTTCCTCCTTTATCTCCTCATGGAGCTAAAGATCCGAGTGCATTTTCTCTCTTGGGTTGAGAGCTGCCTAGTAGTCGAGGTGGGAGCTCTCGGGAATGGGTGGGGGTCCAGTCAGCTTGTTTCCCTTCAGTCTCCCTCCTAACTCTGAAAACTCTTCTTAGCAGCTTTCCGATCGCGCCGTTGCCCACCTGATTCCATCTTATCATTCTATTTATTTATGCATTTCTCTGTGCAATCAGCTATCCCAGCTCCCCAAAGGATACAGGAGGGGCGGGGTGGTGGTGGTGTTTTCCAGACGCACTCCCTGGGCGGCACACAGTAGGGATACGGCCTAGGTGAACCAGGGGGCGCCCTTCGGAGCCCAGCAAGCAGGCAAGACACTGCCCGGGCGGTCCCGGGGCGTCCTCAAGCCATCACACTGTAGGGGCTCACCCCCTCCCTTGGTCATCGGACTCAGTGATGCGGTCCTTTGAGCGGTTGTCGGTCAGGGCGATTCTGCAGCGTCCTGGGGGCAGCTTCCCGCGCAGCACGCGTAGCTGTCTGTGTCGCGTCAGCGGCGAACACTCAGGCTCTTGCGGAGCGGACCAGAACGCCCAGCCGGCACTGGAGGGGTCCGGCGGATCGCTACTGAGGGGGCGGACAGGAGCCAGATTCGGGTTTTTCACTTCTCCTTGCCAGAGATGAAAACGAGTCCGACGACAGCGACGACTCTCCCAAAATGCGAGTCAGGTAAACTGCGCCTCCCTCGAGATGGCCCGCCGTGGTGCACCCCACGCCCAGCAGCTCCCTCCACAAGCAGGGCACCCTAACCTCTCGGGACGGTCGGCTCCTGCGCGCCGCGGGGCTTGGGAAACGCGCACCCGCAGCTCGCCGAGCCCCGCGAGGCGACAGGCATGACGGCGCCCGCGCCCAATCGCGGGGCGGGGCCGAGGGGGCCGGCAGGCAGCGACCAATGGGAGTGCACAGAGCGGGCGGGGGGCGGGGCCTCCGGGCGGGCGGGCGGTGGCGTCGGGAACCGGCGCGGCAGACCAGGAGCCCGGGAGGAGCCGGCGGAGCGGGAGGAGGAGGAGGAGGCTCGAGGAGGAGGAGCAGCGCCGCGCCCCCGCCTCGGCTGCCCGCCTGAGCGCAGGCCGACAGTTCCAGCCGCAGCTGGCACGTCCGGGCCGCCTCCCGCCGGAGCCCGGCGCCGGTAGAGTCCGGGCCGATGGGCAGCCCCGGGCAGCGGCGGGCGGCGAGGCGGCGGCTCCGGTTCGCGCCGCCGCGCGCTCGCGGGTTGTAGGAGGTCCCCGAGGACTGCGTCTCCGAGGTGCGTGTCGGGGCGAGCGGTCGCGGAGCGAGGCAGGAGGCTGCCCGCGAGCCTTTGGGTCGTGTCTGGGGGTGGCCTTAACGAAGTGGGTCCGAGGTCAGGTTGCTACCCTTCGGGGGCGCCTCGGGGGACTGACGGCGGGGCGCTCCGGAGCGGCCGGCAGGGCCTGGGCTAGGGCGAGGGGTGCGCGGCTGGGGTCCGGCTCGCAGATGCGCCAGCCCTGGGTGGAAGAAGGGGGCGCCGCCGCTCGTTCACTCAAAGTTATCGATCAGCTGAAAGGTTATTCCTGTCTTGGTGACTCGACCACCAATGAGGACCTCCTCTGGGTGCCCAGCAACTCCTCTGTGACTAATCTAAGAGAGAAGATAAAAGGTTACCCGGCGCTGTCCATCCGGAGATTCAGGCGGGGTTACTTGCTGAACTTGCTTCGGGCTTTATTGCTCCTGGAAGGTGTGTGCCGGGAGCGCGCTCCCCCACCGACTCCCGACTCCCTCTTTGTAGGATCCCGGGCTGAAGGCGAGCGCCCTTTTAACTCAGCTCGACCTTTCTCGGAGTCCCGACGGTTCTTCCACTTTCCCTGGCTTGGTGTTTCCCTGCCTACTGTGTTCCCGCTCCTGTTCGGGTCCCCCAGTATTAGCAAAGCTAGTTTGACCTCATCCTGGGAGTATCCCCAGGAGAACCTACAGATTAATTTCCAAACGTGCCGCAAACCCAGAGAATCAATTTCGGTTCATCATCTACGAAAGAGCTGATGCTTCTCTGCAAGAGAAAACAACTTGGCATTACCCCTCTGGGAGATATTTGTCATCATTAACCAGCTTCAGTTAAATTAATTCAGCCTAAGATGACTCCAGCGTGAGTATTGGAAAAATCAAGTGCTTTGGTCACAGAATTGTGGTCACCGAAACGTGGGGTTTTTTTGGTCAAAGTAAAATTTTAGACACTTTGGGTTTTGCATAGATTTATAGTTAGTTTTGAAAATGATGATTTTTTTTTAAACAAAGAATCTTGGTGATTCTCATAGGTTTGCTCAGTAAGTTCAAAATTCTCAGATTTTTCTTTGCCTCTTTTGTCTGCAGTTTTCATTTCTAAATGTTAACACTAGATGGCTTTCTTATGACAGGCATTTAGTAAACTGTGCTTTTGAATTGCCTATCTGCAATCCAGGTTTAATTCTTCTAGTTTTACAATTAGTAATCCGAGGGGAAAAAATCTCCAAAACTGTTGCTTTCTTTGAATATATTACTTCCCTATAAAGCCAGTATCTGCAAAAAGTGGCTTTTTTTTCCTGTCATTCTTAAAGATGAATTTCAAAAGACAACTTGGTTGTCTGTTTTTAGTTAAAGATTTAAGGTTGTCCCATGTTTTTACTTAGGGGGGGGGATTTAGACTGCTACAGTGAAATCTATAATTCTGTTTAGAGACAACATCACTGCTTATGGTGTTTACTACTTACTTATTTCACTGCTTGATTCAGAGAGGTATAAAATAATATCCATGGGAAAGCACTCTTCCTTGAGTTTTGGATATAAATAGCATTGATTCGTCCTAGAGATTCCATTGATGCATTTGGGGAAATTTAAATGCACAGTTCTACCGAAAATTATCTTAGGGACATTTTTTGCTCCTTTCTTCCCAGTGATCTTTGGTTTTTCATTTCTAAGCACAATGCCTTTTATGTGAATACAATAGCCTGTAGTTGACCATTTCAGTAGCAGCAGGTTCTCAGCTTGTGTTTTAAGTTTTTTTTTCCTTATTGCAAGACCATGGCAGCTTATTGAAATCTTGCCTGGGTAGGCAAACTTATTTATAAGCTGAAGAAATATCTCGAAATTCTCTTTATAGCTGTCATTTATTGTGTGTCTCGTCCAGCTCAAAATATGATATGTTGAGTTTGTTCTATATTAGAGTATATTCAGAAATAGCTGAAGAAGAAGAAGAAGAAGAAAGCTCTGCAAACATCTGGGAAGTAGGAAATGAAATGAAATCTGAAACAGCTTTTATCAGTACCCACATGCTACCTATAGATGGAGTAAAGTGAACTTGGATAAAAAGTAGCATATGCATTTGGTCCAGAAAATAAAGCAAACCATCAATTACCTGTGTGGAGGTAGAGCATCTGGCTTTGTAGTGTGTGCTGTAGATTCTCCCCCAGTGGTTTTAAGTATATTTATTTCCTGTTACATGCTTTTTATGTTTTGAATCGTAGTCTTTCTCAAAGTGCTTTAATTTTATGACTGTAATAGGGGAATTATTAGGGCATCAGGATTTTGCTTTTGTGACGCTTATTGTAGTTAAAGCTATGTTATATGGGTTAATAAGTGTTCTTTGAGACTGGAGTGATATTTTGGAGGCTTCCTTGATACCTGAGCTTAGTAAACACCTGCCTACTTTAGGGGATCTTTTTACCTGAAGCAAAAAAAAAAAATAGTTTTTTTTTTTTTTTTAATCTGTTTTTGAGGGTAGGAAAGTAATAGTGAGCTGCTACTCAAAAAGCAATTGTGTTGAAAGTGGTGTAGAAGTTCAATATTTGGTCATCAGAACTAATTTAAAAACCATTGTGTTTACTGCATAGTTGGCAAAAACAAAAAAAAACTCTGTGCTTATGTGGATACAGCCTACAGCCTCTTAGCCCCTGGCCATAACTAATAAATGCCAGTGTTTTGTTTATTTGTTTGTTTTTTAAATTGATGAAGGCTTGACTCTTTGAACTTAAGATCAATGTATGGTGGTGGTTTAGGAGTAAAATTTCTTTCAGAGTTGCTGAATTCGAAGAAAATTTAGATCAGTTAATGTTAGCTGAAAAGCAAAGAGAAGGTTTTTTTTTTTCCCTGTTTCGAACTTGAATGAATTATGAAGTGCAGTCTTTTAAAATGAAGGGGCCAGTATTCCAGATGTTCTTTTAATAATGTCCCCAGTTTCCTTGCAGGGTGGTAGGAGGATAGATAGAACATTAGGTGAGGGGGACAAGGACTTCTAGTTCTGTCTTCCATTGTTAGTCGCAAAAGATTTGGATAAAGTATTTCCATGTTTCTTTTCAACACCAAAAATTTAGGTGTTATTAAAACATTTAAAACAAATGTCTTAGAGTATTGAAAATCATCCACTGATTGGGATCGCTTATTTTTGTTCATGATCATGTCTTTTGTAATTAGGTTTATCATCATTTTGTGTGTGGACATTCATGAGTTATAGCTGCTTGGCTTTCCTTGAAATCAGTGATTCAAGAGCAGAAATTGCTGCTCTAGTCCAATCACATCTAGTTGCGCCCCCTTTTAAAGGAGGGATAGCAGTGTGATAGGAATCTCAATGCTTCATAGCTTCAAAGACAGTATTTTGATCCTTTCTGCACTGATTCATAAACTTTGTTCAAAGAGCTCCAGATCTGACCCACAGTAGAGGTTCTTTTTCACATGACATTTCATATTTAGTGTAGCCCCATCCTTGATACATTCTTTTATTTCTGTACAACATTGTATCACAATGTTGGGTGACAGGAAGAAAGATACAGTAAGTTGAATCTAGTTATCATAGTATTTCTGTACTAGAAAGTTCCTTAAGGTTACTCCGTGTTGTTCCTATACTTTTAATTTTCATCCACCTGTGAAATTAAAAATTAAATACAAATTGCAAGGTTTAACAGATTGGTCAGTATTTGATGCTGCTTCCTAAGTGCATTGAAAATTAACAGCCGTGGTTACTATCTATTATCAGTGCATTTCATCAAGGTACATTGATATACACACACAAAGGAAGAATACCCATGTTATCAGACAAACTAAAGGAAAAATTTCCCCACCCATAGATGACCTGTATTAAAATTACTACACACACACACACACACACACAAGTATACCCATCCATACACAGTCACTTTTTCCTTTTGTACTGGCCAAGGAAAACTACTTGGAAGTCACTTACCAGCTTAACACTTTTTTGAGGCTTGCATCCCTTCCTATACTCTGCATGTGGTATTCCAGGAATAACTGAACATTCGCAATAAGGCATGGACACTTCCAACTTTTTTGATGTTTTTAGCTACTAGATGTTCTTTACCTGAAAAACTAAAGTGCAGTTTTATCTATTTATTTGAATTCAACTTCCTTTGTGGCCTGCACAGTGAACCCTACCATAGATATGATTACATCCATTATTCACTGGACAGTGGCTGTGCTCAGAAGTCTTCTCATTCAACTTGACTTGTTAGAAGGGAGGAGTGCCTTTCCTTGGACTTGCATGTCCTGCTTGCACTGTTGTAGTTCAAGTTTGCATTCACTTTTCTGGTGTCCAAACTCACAGTGAGTGTCCTGTTCATGAAAACCTCTGAGCCCTTCATCACATGCTGCCTTAGGCCATGTCTTCCCTCCTGTACTGATGTCACCAAAGGACCCATCATTTTGGTGCTTTGTTTTGCTTTATTTTGGCTGTTTGTTCACATGATGCCTTTTGGAATTGATTCTGCTAGCACCTTTGCCTGCCCTCCGAAAGAAAGGCTGTCTGTACATTAGATGGAACTGTCTTTTGTATCTTTACTCAGGTCTCTGAGAAAATTGTTAAAAGGCTAAACTAAGAACCATGCCTCTGGAAACTTTCTTGTAGATTTACAAGCAGCCACATTCTTGCTTACTCTGAAATATTAATGCATTTAACTTATTATAACTAGTCCATGTCCCCCCTCCCTGCATTTTCTATGCAGATTTTCTGAAAGAACAGTCAGGTCTCTTTATGATTTTACTGACCAAGTTATTCTCAGAAAGAATTGAGTTCATTTTTAGACTGTCCCTATCAGCTAGAACTGTACTGTGCTTGCGGTTGATGATTAAGAAATAGGTGCTGTGACTGTCTGAGTGACTGAAAACTAGGGCCATGCTGTGACTTTGTGATCTCTGGAGGTCTCAGGCACTGAAAAGTGTAAGAAGAAAACAACAACAACAAACAACATTGGAATTGCTGGAATTCCTTAAACTTTTTGTGCAGTGTAATATTATTTTATTTTGAATTGCTTTTAAATGGTGGGGAGGAGGACTGTAATCTTTCCCCATTGGTGTTTTAAATCATTGGTTCACTTCTCTTCTTATTTTACAAGTAAACATTTAGCCATGAGGTGCCTTTTGGACTCTGCCAATGAGATTACTCTATATCTTTCAGTTTTGCATTATTTGCTAAATTTGCTAAAAGTTCCCAGCTACTTCAGCTGTTCAAGAAATCAGAGTAGCCCAAAGTTGGAGTTGTGTATTCAATTATTATAAGTTAAAAAAATATCTACGTGGAAAGTAAACATTGTTACTATGGAAAGTACTCTGTAGTAAATGAAAAATTTAGCCTGCTTAGCCAAACTATTGTGTAGACTTGAGAAAAAAAAAAATCTCTGATTGCAATGGTTAGGGCCAAGTAGCCTATGTAGCGAGCATCCTCATGGTTTGCTCTGTCTTGTAGGGATGTTGTGATAATCACTTAGGTCCTTGTTGGACAGTGCTTCAGGGGTAACTCTGTCATACAGTCCTCTTTGTATTGAAGTGTCTAATAAATAATTTAGGAATCACACTTTTGATTCTTCATATAACACAAATGCTGTTGCTTTGAGTGTTTGTACCTTAATACAAAGAACAATTACTTCTTTGTAGTAGGGTCTTTAAACTTACTTCTATTATGCATTCTGTGTATACAAAAATCACCTGTCTCAGTGTCCACATATGGAGATAAATATATATAGTGCCTATGTATAATGTACTCTATATCGTGCATATACACACACATATACATATATATATACATTCATGCTCTCCATATAGCTTTACTATACTTAGATATGGATGTTATCAAATGTAAAAAATATAAAATTTAAGAAAGATGATATTAACAAATAAGAAGCTAGAAGATTCTCTTTTGTACCTCAAGGGTTTCTTGGCTCTGGTTTGGAAACCACTGCTCTTTCTGCTCTTCTCTGATTAGAGTTCATGACTGGGAATAATTCCTTGGTTTAGAAGACCTGTGGGGTCTTCTAAGGGAAGCATAAGACAGACTGTCCTGCTGAATGTGCCCTATCTTTACCCTATTTGTTCTTTTTCCCTAAGGACATTTTTAACTCTGGTCTGTTCTCTTCCAGAATTGCTTGTGGGTTACTTGACTTGAGGTTTTACTTTTATTTTCTGGGGTGAGGGGGAGATAATGTCATGGAGGAAACTGTTCTTGCAAAGTTTCTAGTTGAACTCAGTTGTTTAGGAAGCATTGTACTGTCACATGTAGCTGATGCCAGAACCAGGATCACGACAGAAGGACATGCATGATCACTTTCTCATCCCGAAACTTCTGTAGAGTAAGAACATCTTCAGAAGTGCAGATGATAGTGTAGTTCTGCTTGTGTGTGATTGGATAAAGGTGTAACACACAACCCTCACGGGAGGAGATTTAGCATCTCAGCCTCCCTAGGAGCGAGTGTCTGGCAGTGGGTGATCTGAGGGAGGGGTCAGCTACCCAACTAAACCAGCACTGCTCTTTCTCCTTGCCCACCACCCTCCTCTTCACACCTCCTTACCCCCCCCCCCCCTTATTTTAGTCTGTAGTACTTACATATTACAATGCCTATCTTTTCAGTTTGTTTGTCTTCTGTCTCTCCTCAGTAGAACACAAGTTCTAAACAAACAGGGGCCTCTCCAACTTGCTACTGTTTTCTCTCTACTTCCATGGTTTTTTACCACATAGTAGGTTCTTAGCAAACAAATATTTATTCAAGTAATGGTTAGGAGTCTTCTGGTTTAAACTGGATGAAACTGTGTATCTTGGCTTTTGTTTGTTGAGCTAGATGGTGTAGCCTTAAAGTTCTGATTATTTCTGTTGTAAATGAACTATCTAAACAACCTTTTGTACCCCATTTAAATCTTCACCAGGTTATTTAAAATGACCTCTGATTAAACTCCAGTATTGAACTGATAAAAATGGAGAAGTTGTTTCTGAAGAGACTAATGGCTGAGTTCCATCTATTACCTCAGGAACTTTATGGCTCAGTTCAGAGGCATGTGTTCTAAAGTCTGGGCACCCTGAGGGGTCTCCTCCCTTTCATGAGAGGGTGTGGTTTATACCTTTCCCAGGTTTCAAAGTCTGGTCCCAGATGACAACCACACAGCCCTGTCAGGATCAGATGAGGCTGCAGTTCACTTAAAAAGCCCTGCTTTGGACTCAGTAATAATAAAGATAACTGAAAAGAAGTGACTTGTGATTTGTGGGGCATTGCCTATAGTCTTCTACCTCTGGATTCATCAGCTATGATTATTCTCTCAGCAATAATGATTTTTTAGATCCCATCATTAATATATCATATATCTTTTGTTAGTTTAGTACTTTCAACTCCAGAATTATATAGAATATTATTTATGCCTTAAGTATAGTTAGTGCTCAGTAAGCATAGTTTTAATTTTACAGGTAGAAATATTTGATCGCTAATATTCAGACAGTACTAATTCCTATGTTACATGAATTCAGAGGAAATACTATTCTAATTCCTATTTGTTTAAATTTGTGTTTTAAGGTATGCTTCAATGGGAGCTGTAGGCAAGGTGAAGAGATTAGCTTAAATAATAGTAAAATCATCTAATTTACCAGCTGATTGTATTTATTTGAGGGTTGGCAGATAAGTTATTTGTTTGGAATAATGAATCTATTTTCCTTTGCAAACCATTTTAAGTGGAAGTAAGAGCAAGCAAGTGAAGTTAATATTAGGAAGAGAGTAAAGACACAGGGAGACATATTCCTAAAGTTAAATTTAGAAATAGCTACTGTGCTTGAACTTTCATTTATGTTCTCTCACCTAATTAAGAATCTACAAGGCCTTGGCCTCCCTGGTAGTGCAGGGGTTAAAGTCTCAGAGTTATCAAGCTATCCCCAGCCTTGTGGCATTTGATCCCTGCCAGGGAGCTAACAACCACATGGCCCAGCAGACCTGTCTTACCTGCTGCTCCCCTCAGCAATGTATTTCAGTAGATCCACCTCTTCTGCTCCCCACTCTGTCTCTGGTGAATCCTCTCACCCCTGAACCTCTATTCACACCCCAGTCTTATATGCATAAATAAAGAAAAAAATCTTAAAAAAAAAAAAAACCCTACAAGGCTGATGAGATTATCCCCTTTTACTGATGCAAAAAACAAAGGTTTAATGGGAGAACAAGCCTTTCACTGAATTTTAGTTTCTAGAGATCAACTCCAGTCCCTTTGCTCCAGCTCTTGGAGCCCTTTCCTCTGTTGGACACACTGCCTTAGGTAGTATGGTTGATCTCAAAAGTCATGAAATGAATGAATGAAAGGAGAGGAGGGAACAAGGAAGGGGATGAAGAAGGTGTTCTGAGAGTGGTAGAATTACCCAGCTTTCCCTGAAAGGAAGGAAATGGTGGTCGAGGGTTGGACTAATGAGCTAATAATTATTCCATTTAAAAAAAATGTCTCCTTCCATCAGTCATTGGATGATCTGTTATTAATTAGAAATGTTGTAATTTGTGGTGAGGTAGCAGTTCCACGGATGGAATCAGGTTATCTGTTTTTTTGTAGTTGTTGCCGAGTGAGTGGGCTTTTCTTTGATCATGCAGAGAACATTTCTTTAGCTCCTGAGTCTTTGCCAAGATTAAAAGAAGTATAAGAGGAAAACAATTTTTCTTTTGCATTTATACTTTGCTAGATTTGCATAATCTTTGTTGAAGCCAGTTGAATGCGAATCCCTAAATAAATTTCAGGCATTTAAATATTTAAGAGGATTCATCCTCAGTACTTTACTCACCCAAAGAATAAGTGCTTACAACAAAGAAAATAACCCCCTTGCAGATGTAGCCCATACAGACTTTGTTCACCTTGTCATTGAATTATAAAACATTAATAGCGAAGCTAGAATTGGAACATTCATTGAAATGCTTAGTTGGCTCTGTTCC
This sequence comes from Galemys pyrenaicus, assembly GCA_019455555.1. Taxonomy (NCBI): domain Eukaryota; kingdom Metazoa; phylum Chordata; class Mammalia; order Eulipotyphla; family Talpidae; genus Galemys; species Galemys pyrenaicus. The sequence goes on from JAGFMF010011673.1 coordinate 3,869,068, forward strand.
AAAATATTGTTTCCCTGATAGAGAAAGCAGGACAATTTGTTTAAAACTGGCAGTTAGCCAGTCAGAGGAGCTCTGACGCAATCAGTGCAGTAACTACTTTGCTCCACTGCTAATTTTAGGGCAGTTAAATCTGGGTGATGTCTGATGGCTGCTGTCGCTGTGCGTCTGGTTATGGGAAGCATTCTAAATCCATCCTCTTGGCCTGGCACCGTGATGCTCACTTCTTCCCAAGATGACTGTAGAACAGAGCAGTGTTGACTTGGCACAGCATGTGTGGATGGAGTGAGAAGCAAGACTCCAGGAGGGATTTAGGAGACACTGTCTTCACCTCACTATTTTCTTGGTCATTCTGGCAACACATACCTACCCCACATAGACCTCCCTTGCTGTGGCACACAGGGAGTGTTGAGGAGGATGGAGGGCCATGTAAATCCAGGCCTTTACCTTCACAGAGCAGCATAGTGACAACATTTGCTTGTTTCCTTTGCCATCCCCACAAGCATTAGTTGGTTTAAAACATAGCCGTTTCCTTCTCTTTTCCTGGAGAAGGTAAAAGTAAGTGAAAAAATGAGGATTTTTAAAAAAAAACAGACACATCTGGAATATTAGATAGAAGAGAAAAGTAGAATTTCCTTCCTGCTGTTTCTTCCCTGTCTATTGGAGGGACAGAGTGGGCTGTTTGTAGTCTGGAGTAACTCACCTTCCCAGACAGTGAGTATCATCCAATTTTAAAATGAGAATGGAGGCTCTGTAATCGAGAGGTTTCTTTTACCTGGGTGTGCTGAGATTTCCAAGTTAGGAGAAGATACCTTAGGCTACAAGATCCCTGAAGTCAGGCTCCTTGTTGCTTCATCCTGTCCTCTGTCTCCCCTAAGTGTCTGGAACAGTCAGCAGTTTAGACCTCAAAGAACCTTTGGTTGTCTGTCTGTCCAACTTCCTCATGTTAAATTCAGAAATACAGGAGACTTATCTAATGGGTTGCCTCATTGAAGAGTGAACTGTTTGTACTGTTTGTTACCTGTTTAATATGAGTCTCTGCTCCAGATGAGGACCCTGTGTCAGGAATATCAGGAAGACCCTCCTGTGTGAGGAGACTCTAGGGTGGAGAGATGGGCACTGTGCTACTTTCAGGTGAAAGAATTTATGGGTCACTGTGAGTACAGTAGTTTGCATTGCCAGGAAAACGATCCAAGAAACTGTAGGACCTGGGTTTGGCTTTGGAAAAAGGTAAGGATTTGAATTTTTGTTGAGAGGCTCTTATTTGCAAAGTCACTCCTGGCTCCGTGAAGACCGGTGGATGGTTCCTTCTGCTAGTCACCTGGTCATGGCACTGTGTCCATGAACTCACTCACTCTGCCTAGAGCCAAACTTGGCTCCTCCTCTGGGTTAGGTTTCACAGCTCCAAATTTGGATTTTATTAACAGACAATAGCAAGAAGCCTTGCACAGTATTTTTGAAGTGTGAGTAACTTGTCTGTCATGTAGGATCATGAATCTGATGTTTTTCCCCATTATAGTTTGCTAATAGTGATAGAGTGTGTCATAAACATAATGGAAAAAAATACTTTGTACTCATCAGAAAGTTTACAAATTTTTGTTGTTTTTAAATTGATGTATAATTGACATAATGCTCTATTAGTTTCAGGAGCATCACAGCATAATGATCTGAGATTTATATATACTGGATTGGGAAATGATCATCACACTAACATCTATCACCACACAAAGGCACACATTTTTTTTTCTTTTGATGAGAATGTTTCAGATCCTCTCTCTCCACAACTTTCAATTGTACAACACAGTATTGATCACAGTCGGCTTGCTATATATTACATCTTTAGTACTTGTTTATCTTCATCTGAAAGTTTATACCTTCTGACCATGATGTTTTGGTATTAAATTACTCTGTTTCTGTTGTTTGTCCAGAGAATATCCATTCACTATTACACCTGCAATTCAAGGTCACATACTTTTAAGACTTTATATTTGGGAATTTTATAACTTTTGGTAATTGATTTTCTAAGGTGACTTCTTTCACAGTTATTATTCATAGTAATCAGAGTTTTCCAACAAGCAGGCTAACGAAGCCTGACTATGGACAATGAAAACTTGCTTTGCCTGGGCATCTCATCTACCACTCCATCTCTGGAATATGTGTTAAGTTGCTGTCACTTTCCCCATGCTTCAGTTCACTTTCATTTTTATGTTCTATGAAGTAATAGTAAGTACGCAATAAGTTTTGCATTCTTCTTTAAACTCTAAAAGAAGAGATTGCAACATAATCACCTTTAACTTTCTTTCAACTTTTTATCATGCGGATTTTCCAGTATACACATATGTCCAAGGAACTAGGTAGAGTAGTGGACACCACATGCCCACCACCTCCTTCTCCAGTGTCACCATTTTTGCTACATTCACTTATCCAGCCATCTCTGTCCATCAGTCGATATTTTGGGGGATGCATTTCAAAATCAGTCCCATAGATAAGTAGATCCCATGCCCTTTAGCACATGCATCATTAAAGAGCTTATGACTTTTAAAGACTGAAATGCATACATTTTACATGGGGCTTTGTATGCATTTAGACAAATGTGTTCAAGCATGGATTGTACACTTTTCCTGGATGTACCTACCACCCTGGAAACTTTTCTTATGCCCCTCTTAGGGATTTTCCTAGCAACTCTGTCCTCCTTCCTTCCCAGGCAACTGCTGTTCCTTTTATCCTTTGCCTCTGATAAGTTTTGTCTGTTCTTGAAGTTTTTATAAATAGAACCAGGCAGTGTGTACTATTTTGTAAGGCCGCTTTCACTCACTGCAATGCTTTGCTACTCTGCCATATACTTTTAAATATATTACAACACCAGGCTTATGATTCCCTCATCTTGGTCAGCTTTTCAAAGATCATTGCAAAGTGATTTTAGGAACCATTTCTTTTAGGTACTGATGTATTTTTCTTAAGTCTCATCTTTCACTTTCCTAGCAGGAATTTGATTTTCATACCTGCTTTGTCCATTTTCTGACTGGGTTCCCCTCTTACATCCCCCATATACTCCCATGTGTTCTGAAAACTAGGTGCTGCTTCTGTTCGCTCAGTTACTGTAGGGCTGCCCGGGCCAGCTCTGGCAGTCCATGGAGCTTTCCTGCGTCTGAAGAGGTAGATCCTTGCACCTTCCCCTTTCATTTGTGTCTGTCACTTGGAGAACTTAGATAACAGAAATACATGTATTTATTTTTGTAATACCTGCTTTTATCTTTGTGATCAATTTCTTAACAGAAGTTGGAAGTGAAGATGTTATAAGGCATCCATCTCTAAGGAATAATTTCTACTTTCAGTGCACTAATTATTAAAATTGAGATTTCTTGACTTTAGTTTTATGACACGAAATAGAGGAGACTAATCTAGTTAACCTAAAAAATTAAGAGATTTCAGGATCACCTTTGCTCAGGAGCTATTATTAGTTAGCAAAATAAAATTCTAGTTGATTTTAAAAAAAAATAACATGTTAGACTTAGCTACCTGCTTTGTAGCGCCCTCCATTTTGAGTTTCTAAACCTTTCCAGCTATGATTAAAACCAATAAAAAGTTTTCATCAGGACTACTGGGTTAATATTTGTTGCTGTTGTTTTGTATATATGGTGCACTGTTATCTTGTGAAGATTTTTCTTTAGCAATATTTTGGTTAGGATAGTTTTATCTACTCTAAAAGAGTCCTTAAGCTACAGTGTCCAGACAGAGAGAAGCTGACTTTTTTCTTGTGTTAGGCTTGAGATTGGGTAAGAGGGCTGATCTTTCCTGCCTCACACTCATAGATCAGGTTCCTTTTATCCTATTTCTTAACCACAGGGCCTTGATCTTGACCTTAACCTTACTGTGTGTGGGAAGCATGCTGGTATGTCTTGTTACTTTTAATAAGAGAAGCGATAGACCAAAATGTGTTAAATTGGGAATAGCAGAGAATTTCAATCCAGGGAATATGGGTTCAGGTTAGAAACACTAAATGTGTTCCAGGGAGGTACCCAGATTGTGTAGTTTGTATAGAGGGAAAAAGAAGGTGTGAAGTTATGGAGGATGAGTTAATGGTCAGGTGGACGGGTCACGAGTTAAAAGTTCTCAGTCCTTTCAAACAAGTTATTCTCATTCTTGTTGGCTTGTTGGAATGTTGGGTTTTTTCCCTAGTCTTAGTTAGATTCAGTGTAAAGAGATGTGTAGCATCTGAGAAAAGTCTCAGGCTTCTCAGCCCTCCTGCCACTGGTATAATGATGGACAGCTGCGGTGCTGCATGGATGCCTAGGTGGGCATGTGCAAGTGGGGGCGCACCTGGGTCTGGACACGGGCATATAGGGGCGGCATCATGAGGATGGCAGTCCCCAATCAGCTGCAGCAAGTACCCACCAAACCAGCAGCAGTGAGAGCAGCAGCAGCAGCGGGAGGAACAGGACGCCAGCAGTAGAAGCAGAGAGTAAGATGCCTGCCAGCCTCCTGGTCCCCCGGCACCCATGCTTGCCATGTACCTGATGCCACCTCTGACAATAAAAAGCATAAAAGTCACCGAGGGCTCCGGGACTCCTTCCTTTACCCCCGTCTGCTGGAACCATCCCGAGCCTTCCCTGTGCCACCTTTCCTGCTGCTACAGGATGTTAAAGTGGCTTCTTGGTGGTGGCTTTCTCTGGCCCTTTTTAAATATGGCTCCAGGGATGTCACTTTTCATAGTCAGTGTTTAGCCTTGCTGAAACAGCATCCCAGGATAGGCATGGAAAGATCCAGAAGGATCTTCATTCCTCTGGAGACCTTACCGATTGACCTCACCTGACCCTGAGGGTGCCGTGCAATTGCGTGGCCTGTTCTGTGGGGGTAGCTCCAGTCAGGTGCTTACTGCAACTCTCACCGCCGGGCACTGTTCTAGCGAGCCCCTCAGGGTGTGGTGGTGAGTAGGTAGACAGGTGTGTTGCTCTCCTGTGCGCATGTCACTTCCATTCCGGAAACATAGTTGATCTAGTGGTATTTTTTTCAGGGATTTTATTTAAAAACCTGGAAGCAGGCTGTGTTTTTCCTTAAAGTGCAATTGAGTTCTGGATGAAGGAAGGGCGGGTTGCCTAATAATAATGAGATTCTGAGTTACAGATTCTGTAACTTGAAAGAAATGTTACCAGGAACATGGATTAGGGCATGTAATAAAGGACCTAGTCCCCTGTTTAAAATTCACACTCATAATAGCAGGCTTAAGAGACACTTGATGAATGGAATAATGGGAATCATTTATTGAGGAGCCAGAGGGGTTCTTGAGAACAGAAACCTTTCAGATGACTGCAGGGTGCCCTGGCCTGCGTGCTATTCAGAAGGCAGTTCCCTTGGAGTCCAGGGCTATCTCCTGCTCCAGAGGGGGTCGCAGGGCAAATCACAGGAATGCAGTTGTGAGTATGATGCCCCCTCCGCTTTGAAGAGCTTACATTGCATTGCTTTCCCGAAATAACTTTAGACAGACTATTTGCCAGCACCTTGAAAGACTCTTGAAGGACAGTCCTGTTGACCCCCACGGCCACTTTGGGGCCGTGTGGAATATGAAGTAGACAATGAGTCTGTCCAGACCCTAGTACTGAGGCAGTGGAGGTAGAGAGTGGCCCTCTGGCCTGGACTCTTGAGTTTTGTGCTCTTCAGGGTTACCCTGTGTGTCTCCAAACAAGTGTAGAGCAATCCTGCACCCCCACCAAAATAGTCCTCCCACAGGGCCACCTTAAAACATTGCAAGAACATGAACTTATTTTCTTCAAAACGTTTGCAGAAACTGCAACTAGACGTTGCAGGGTCTCTTGTTCTTGAAAAAAAAAAAAAAAAAAAGCTCTGCAAAGAATGAAAATTTAGTGATAGGGTTGCATTTGTCATTTTCCTCTACCGAGTCACAGAGCGGGGAGAACTCCTGATTGAATGAAATAAGAGATGCTTAACAATTTTTTAAGACTGAAAAGGCTGCATTTCTCCTCAAACAGGAGCATTTTGATATGGAAGTTGCTTTAATTTCTCCTCAATTGCTGCTATCTGCTCAGGATATGTTACAGATGGGTTATGCTGATTTTGTTAATTTTTGCCAATAATTTAAGCATGGAAGGATGCGGGAAACCTCCCGAGCGATAAGAACACAGCTGCTAAGGATAACTTTGAGAGGAGCGGAGCATTTCTTCAGCCTTTCATTTGATTTGGGGGCAGTAGCTGCGCCTAAGCAGCTGCAGATGGTGTGCTTTCAACTCACACTGTGGCAGTTCGGGAGATTTTTTTTTTTAACATCTTTTTGTTTGTAGTGAACAAAAAGAGCAGTGTGGAACTTAATCAGCTAGATCAAGTGTCTATAAAATCTAAGGGTGGTGTCTCTTCTCTATCTTAACTGAAATAGCAAACTTAGGTTAAAGGGGGAAAAACTGGCCTGGTGACTTATTAGTGTCCCTACATTAACTTGCCTTTCAAATGTGTGTGCTGTGACTTTCCACTAATGGGTAAACATTTACATTTGCCCTTAGAACTTACTATTCCATCAGCCAAAACCCTTTATGTTTTGCTGCTTTCACTATTACAGAATGCATTTGACAGTCCGTGCAACAGAATTTAGGCTTGTATTTTGCATGATACTAGTTAGTGTGATTTGTTGATCAGAATAGTCTGAAGGAAAAAGGCCAGGCTTCTAGGGAAAGGGAAGGTTCTCAGGGGTCCTGCCTTCATGGGAAGAGGGGGAGTTGATGCCAAAGAAATTGCAAGTATTCTAATAATCCTCATAGAAGTGGTTTTTATACGGCACCCTCCCACTATGTGTCCTGTGTTATTCTTGGACTCAGAATAAAGACCTGTTGGACCTCATCGCTAATCCTGTGGGCGATTCTTACATTGTTGTGTTTAAAACCGTCTTGGCTTCCTGTTGCTCAGATGCTGGTTATGTTCTGTGGATTAGGAAAGCACAGGGCACCTGAAAAAATCATATTCTGCACACCATCAATCAAGATGGATTAATTTTCCGTGGAGCATTTCTTTGCCATGATGGCTTACTTTGCGTTTTAGTTATAATTTAATAGGTGGTTTCCAAAAGCACGGTCCTTCTAGTCTTGTCTTTATAGTGGTAGCTTGGCTTGTTCATAGTTTTTAATCCTTACTGCATTCTTCTGAGTGTTTAGATTCCAAGTAACTTCCAGAATTGTTGGAAGATAGTTCCACATTTGCCACCTTTAGAGAATGTGCAGAACTATGCTAACACCTAGCAGTATTTCCTTTTGGCCCCTTGTAGGGTAAATGGAAATTGTCAGGTTTTTCTGCCCTTTTGCCGTTGGCACCAGTGATAGACCCCCGTGGTCCTACATGCGTGCCTGATGGTGGGCACCTGGAGTAGGTGTGGGCATGCGCAAGTGGGCGTACCTGGGCTGAGAGGCTTGGCATATAAAGACTGCGTCACAAGGATGCCAGCAGCAGAAGCAGCAGCAGTGGTAGCAGAGAAACAGCGGCACGACAGAACAGAGGACCATGTGGCAGAGAAGCAGCAGAAGCAGAGGCAGGGGAGAATGCCGGAGAGCCCAGAGAGAGTGAATATTTGCCAAGAGCTGCAAGGCCTTGCTGGCCTCTTGGCCCCCAGACCCCCCTTACCTGCCCTGTACCTGGTACCTGCTAGTTGTGCCAAAAGATCAATAATAAAACCTTGAAAAAGCCACCAAGGCCTTGAGGACTCCTCCTTTACCCTTCTGCCCAGATCATAGAGAAACTGCTCTGTGCCTACACCCTGGCACTACACCCCTGTAATAAAAGTGGGTGATTGTTAGAGATCACTTTCAACTTTCTCCTTTTACCTGGACGCCTACTGCCATAACCACTCAGGATACCCTTTTACAAAAGCATAAACCTGAAGGAGCATATAAAAATATTAACATATTTAGTAATATCTTTTGGAGTAGAGACAGTAAGTCGATTTAAGAAGTATTGCTTATGTTACCCTGGATTCTTCTTCTTTTTTTTAAAGATATATTTATTTATGCACACAAGAGCTGGGATACAGGCCAGAAGTGCGGAAAGTGAACAGATTCACCAGAGACAGAGTGGGGAGCAGAACAGGTGGATCTACTGAAATACACTGCTGAGGGGAACAGCGGGCGTGGCAGGAGAGGTCCGCTGCACCATTTGGATCATCTCCCTGGCTGGGGTCGAACTGGTGCTGCTGTGCCATGGATGCTTCACAGTGCGTTGCTCAACCCACTGGGCCACCAGGGAGGCCCTACCCTGTATTCTTGATGAAGAGCTAAAGTATAAGAGGAAGATCAGAGGACATCCCTGACTGACTGGCTACTGTAGGCACATAGAGATATTTTAAAACTCATTTTAGGGCCTCCCTGGTGGTGCAGTGGGTTAAGCAATGCACTATGAAGTAAACCGCAGCCACTGCCGCACGAGTTTGATCCCTGCTGCCGGCCAGGGAGGGAACCCACATGGCACAGCAGACCTCTCCTGCCTCGCCCACTGCTCCCCTCAGCTGTGTGTTTCAGTCAGTCTGCCTGTTCTGCTCCCCGCTCTGTCTCTGGTGAATCCTCTCACCTCCCTGGACTCTGACCTGTATCCCAGCTCTTGTATGCATAAATAAATAAATCTTAAAAAAAAAAAACCCTCATTTTAGAAATGTTAGTTAAAGCTCCTGTCTTTAACTTGTCTTTATTCTACTTCACTATGTGCATTCACTTTATTCTACTTTTATCTGGCACCTGCCCTGGCATGGATTCAGAGCCACGGAGATGGATGTTGATGATGATCCTCTGCATGCTATGGAAGATCATCCTCAGCCTATCGGTGGGGGATGGGTATGTGTGGGGGTCTGTCATCAGGGTTGGTCATAGTGTAGAATGTGGAGGTGGAGCTATGGCGTTTTGTGGAGTTTTTTGTTTTGTTTTGTTTTAGGACTTGGAGACAAATACTGGAACATTTACAAATATTTTGTTTATCAAGAGTTCTGAGGATATTTCATTCATTTCACTTAAAAGCTATAAAAATAAAGCAAGGATGTTTCCTTACTGATGTTTCCCACAGTTCTGGGTTTACTGTTTTCTTGATATGGGTCCTGTCAGTGCTGAGGATATGCAAAGTAAAAAAGTACCAACCTTTATTGTTAGATTCCACATGTAAAATTACATCCCCCAAAATGTAGTCACAGTCATCATAACATAGGAGAAAAGAGAAGGTTTTAAAGAATTGTGCAGTGCATTGCAATTGTGCTTATAAGAAATTAATGTAATGACACAAGTGAATCCATAACTATTGCTCTGCAGTGGTAACCAGTTAAAAGAAACATTTCATAGTAAAAACACAGTTTCCCATATTAAATGTTATCAGTGTATTTTGAACAGATACCATGCATATCAATGTCCTGCATTTAGAGATTTTAATGTGATAAGGGAGCTTGCTTACTTCATGTTTATTAATTCTATTTAATCAGGGTCAGATTGATGGCATACTATTTTTAGGGGATAATTTGTATAGAAAAAGTAGTTACTATGTTTTGCTTCAGTAGCACTCATGGTAGAGAGACCCTCCATTGAAATACTTTGATAGAAAGGGAAAAAGAGATTTTAAAGCACTTGTCAGCAAGTTCAGTATTTTCATTCTAAACTTTTATCCAGAAAGTGAGCAAATGATGTATTTCAAACTTTGATGTGGCCTTGGTGGCTGGGTCCAACCATTTATTCTGTAAAGAAACAGCTCATTTATCTTTTGATGAATGAAAGTGTTTCTGGATTTTGTCCACTTTTGTATTAGAGCCGACAACAAACTATAAAGTAGCGCCCTGGTGACCGTGCCCTAAAGATCAAGATGAGTCATAGACTCACCATACACGTTTAACAACTTCTTAACTGGTTTGATGTGGGTGATTATCCTGGGTGAGCTTTCAGAGAAACAAGATTACAGTTGTGGCATCCAAACCATTGGAAAAGAGGTCATTTGTTAAATTATTTTTAATAGCAGCCTCTATAAAGTGGGGGAATGAGGTGGGGGGTGAGTATTAGTGGGTTTGGTGTTGACCTTTAGCGAGGAAATGACTTAGTAGAAAAGGAGGTCTTCAGAAGTCTTATTTCTGAGCTAGAAATTTAAGCCAGAGTCATGAAACACCATAGTCCCTCTGGCCAGGTTGACCTGCTCTGGCTCTTGGTGGGTGTTTCGTGTCTCTTTCTTGGGCTGCTGGTTGACCCTCTGTTGCACTCACACCACCTTGTGTTTGTTATATATGTACAGAAATGTGGATGTGCAGCAGGTTGAGCAAAACTTATATTAACTTGGGTCACCTGTGAACACTAAAAAAGTAAAAATAAATTTTCATTTTAAATGAGAGGAGGACCTCATAAATTGTTCATGCTGTGCTGAGTTGATATAGAAGATAGGGCACAAGCATCCATATGGCAGGTGGTTTTTTTCTGCAGTATTTCCCCCACCCCCACCTCACCCCATCAGACAGTGGTCCTCCTTGGGAGAAGCTATCCCTGAAGATTCTCTGTTCATTGCTCTTAAGAGGTGAAAGATAGGGTGTGGGTGGGGAATGGGAACTTTACCAGGTAAATTCACACCTATACCTGAAAACTGCAAACAAAGCAGCTCTTCCCCACTACTGGGTCAAAGGTTGCTAGATAAGGAAGACCGAAGGGCCCATGCAGTTTCCCTTTAAGCTGTGCTACAAACACTCCACTTCTGCACTAAGAAAGCTCTATGCAACTTTTAGTAAAGAAGGGCAATAATTATGTGAAGGTCAGGGGTTGGGGGATGGGAGAATTTAACACCAAAGAATAATCACAGTTGATCCAAAAGATGTTTCTATGAGGATGCTCAATGCAATATTAGTTATAATGTCAGAAACTGGAAAAATATTGACAGTGAGACATTAAATTGTGATTCTCCACATGATCAGGTAATTTAAATCAATTTAATATATTGTTTTATAAGGCCTTTTAATGACATGGGAAAATATTCATGGAATATGAAATCAGAAATGTTCCTGCTAAGCAGATATATAGTCCCACTTTTGCAGGAAAATTAAATATGCATATGCATTAACTGTACTAGGGTACATTAAAAAATTTACAGTGGTTATTACTTGTGGTTGTGTTACATGTAATTACTGTTTTCTTTTGTATTACATCTGTTTTCCACTTTTTCTAAAGTGAATATATTAATTTTGCAATAGGAAAAACATTATATTAAAATATTTTAAAAAGATGAAGCAGATATATATTCTCTAAAAACACTATCAGTTTATTTCCTGGTTCTACATAGTTTGAATTTTGGTTTTATTTCATGTTTTCTCCCATGATTTATCCTTAGACTTAAAGTAACAGCAGTTTGCAGTGCAAATAATTAGCAAACATTTACAAAGTACTGATTATGAGTTATACATATATGTTTTTGGTATAGGCTCTTTATGGCATTTATATTGTAAGTTTTGTGTCATGTAGGTAAACTTCCTTTAAAAGTTATTTGCTGACATTGTATGTTTGGGTTTTTTTTTTTTAATATTTATGCATACAAGAGCTGGGGTGTAGGCCAGAGGTGCAGGGGAATGGGTGGGTGAAAGGATTCACCAGAAACAGAGTGGGGAGTGGAATGGGCAGATACACTGAAATACACTGCTGAGGAGAGCAGCGGGCGAGGCAGGTCTGCTTGGCCATGTGGGTCAGCTCCTGGGCCAGGGATTGAATTCCTGCTTCAGTGGCTGTGGATAGCATCCTAGTGCTGAGACTAACCCCTTGTGCCACCAGGGAGGCCCAGAATTTTAATTTTTAATATAAATAATACAATTTATTGGTAAGGCACTGAATGACTTGTTCCTTTTACATACATTATTTAATCCTTACAATTACCATTACTGGACAAAGGGGATGGCTTTCTCAGCTCCTACTAAGAGTTAAGGTTAGAGACTTTGTCATTTACTTAAAAATATCATTAATGCTCTTTGCTTATCTTTGAGAGCAGAGATCTCTTGACTCCTATAACATCCGTATCTTTTTAGTAGTGTAATTGCCATACTTTTGATACTATGCTTTTTGACATTTACATTAAAAATAAAAATTAGCTAATTTGTAAGTTATAAGGTCTCAAAAAAATAGTTCTTTCTTCTTTCATGCCTGCTAATGCATCTATTAAAATTCTGAAATGGCTTATTAAATTAAGTGCTGTGTCAAAGGCTAATTGTCTCTCTGTGAATTAGTCTCCATGACTTATGAAAGCATGATTTAAGAATCATGCTTGAGTAGCAACTCTGAAGTCAGTTTTTAGTATCTATCAAATTGTAATGATTGTAGTTGGAAAGCATTAATAGCCTAGGAAGTTCATTCTACGCTGGTACAAAAGATGCCTCTAAAATATATTCAGCGTTAACGTACTTGAAATTCCTCTTGCTTGTTAGCCTCACACGTCTGAGGCGCAGACATGTGGTCTGAATATGCTGCGTCCCCAGTTCCCAGCAGCCCTGCTGACTGCATCTGGCCCCCAGGCAGCCAGTGCCCATATGAACTGTGTAAGTGTAAGGTGGTATCTCATTGTCGGTTTGATTTGCATTTCCCTGATTGTAAGTGATGTTGAACATTTCATATATCTGTTACCATTTACATTTCCTCTTTGGAGAAGTTTTCCTCTTTGGAGAAGTGTCTGTTTAGCTCTTTTGCCCATTTTTTAACTGGATTGTTTACTTGGTTTTTGTTGACGTGTGAGCTCTTTGTAGATCTTTGTAATCAGACCCTTATCAGTTGTGTTTCATGGAGAGCAAAAATTTTCTCTCAATTAGTAGGGTGTGTCTTTGTTTTGGTTAAACAAAACTCTCTTTTGCTATACAGAAGCTTTTTAGTTTGATGTAATCCCAGCGGTTTATCTTTTCCTTCACTTTGCTTTGGGGAACACCAGTGAGAATGGTATATATTAAAAAAAAAACAAAAAAAAAAACACCAGGCAACAACAAATATTGGCAAGGATGTGGAGAAAAAGGAACTCTCCTGCACTGCTGGTGGGATTGCAAACTGGTCCAACCACTATGAAAAGCTGTGTGGAAGTTCCTCAAACTACTAAAAATGGAGCTGCCATATGACCCAGCAATTCCACTCCTAGGGAATTACCAAAGGACACAAAAACATTAATTCAAATGGATACCTGCAACTGTATGTTTACTGCAGTACTGTGTACAATAGGTAAGACTTTGGAAACAACCCAAATGCTCAAAAACAAATGACTGGAGCAAGAAGATGTATATACACACAATGGAATTCTATTCAGCAATCAACAAAGATAAGCTCGTGCAGTTCACAGAAACATGGCTGGAGCTGGAAGGTATTATGCTCAGTGAAATAAGTCAGAAGGAAAAAAAATACCAGATGGTTTCACTTATTGGAGGAATATAGGGGTACCAAGTAAAAGTACCAAGTCAGCTTTCTTCAAGTCAGCTTGGTTTCTGATTCCTGTTATCACTCATGAGAGGAACAGAACTCTTTGAATCAGAAGTTTATATCCTTAATGTTCTGACTTTAAAAAAAACTGTATACTCATTCAATTCAGGAAAAAATAGTAATAAATTAAAAAACAAAATTAACAGGCAACTGTAAATCAGAGACATTCTGCAGGGGAGGGGGAAGGAGAGAGATCAAAACAGGGAGGGAAAGAGCACAAGGGACGATGGTGATGGTGCACAGGTGAATTGAAGGGAATTTTACAGGGACTACACCTGAGAGGAGAAAGCAAATATTGTACAAAAATGAACATTGCTGTAAAATATATATAAATAAATTTAAATAAAATTTATTTAAGTTATGTTAAATAAAATGAATTTAAATAAAATTGCTGCAGAATCAGAAATCTTGCATTTTCTCCTTATTTTTAAGAATAGTTAAGCAATTATATTTTGCTAGTCAGTGTGGTTTTAGTGGAATGAATGAGAACTTGGCGTCACTTTGATTCTGCATGCCTCTTCGGTACCTAGCATGGTATAGGTACTGTGGTAACCCAGGGTCATACCTCGGGAATCTGAGCACATAACTCCTGGAACAGGTTGCTTCTTGATTTCCACATCTCTACATGGGGACAAAATGCCTGTGGTGGAAGGTATTGTGAGATTACTGATGATGCTTATCAGTGCTTTGTCTGGTAGCTGACACATGCAGAGCAGGCGCTGAGTGTCTTCTGTACAGAAGTCTTATATGACCATTTAGAGCCCAGAGCGAGCAGGTGGCTAGAGAGGAAATGAACATCACTACCTTTGATGGCTAGTGAGTTTTGAATGAGTAGATAGTTCTTTTAAAAGTCAGAACATCAAGGATGTAAAATTTTGATTTGAAGAGTTCTATTCCTCTCATGAGTGATAATAGAAATTAGAAGCCAAGCTGACTTGAAGAAAGCTGACTTGGATTCTGGCAGGGGAGTTTCCCTCAGGGCTGCTTGCTTCCAATGGAGATTCTGAAGATGGAAAAGGAAGAGATCTGGAAGTGTGTGTCCTCCTGCTTGCTATAATCTTTCCCGTGTTGCAGTCAGGTCCTTTGGTTTGAAAAGTGCCATTCAGCAGGTGTGAAGGAAGATAGCGTGGGGGTGACAGGTGTAGAATAACAAAAGAGACTTCTGAAAGTGAATTGTGAACTCTATGTATCAGGTCCCTTCCTGTTAAACTTGCTGATCACTTAACTTGTGGATTTCAAAAGTGCCTTTTTCCTCGGTACCCTTTCCTAGTCAAAAGTTGGTAAACTGACCCCTCCTCATAGTGTTTACTGGGACTGAGAAAAAGATATAATGGTCTGACTTGAGTGGCCCTGTGACTGGTGTGAGCACAGATCACTGGGCCTGCCTCACCTGTCAACTAACAAGAGGTGAGTCCAGGACCTTGCTGTGTTCCCAGCAGCACTTGGACCCATCTGTCACCACACACTCTTCCTCGGCTCATGCCCAACATCTAGCCTTCTCTTCCCACTCTCGTTCCTGGTCTTGTAAATCCTCTGACTTGACCTTGAACCTCGTCCTGATGACTCCTACCCCCTTGACCTTTGACTGAAGAACTCCCCTCATTTGAGCACGTCACCCCTCACTTCTGGTTACCACTCTCCAGTTCTCTGACTTCCTCTCGTCATTTCTCCCCTGCCATTTTTGACCTCTCCTCCCCTGAACACCTCTGAAATGTTGCAGTTCCCTTGGTCTTCCTGCATGTCTTTATCTGCCTTTTCCCCAACTGACTGCCTCCGAGGCATCATCTTCCTTGGGTATTCTGGCTATGTTTAGAAGTAAATCCTTTCTGAGTCTCTTATCTTCCCCCATATATCTCTTCACACTCTGCTCTTCTTGGTACTGGACTATAACATTCAACCTAGTCTGCCAGTTAGATAAAGTATGAATAACTCACTCCTGACATCCGTTCAGTTGGTCACCATCCTCTGCCATTTCTGCTTCAAAAATGCTTCTTGAATCCACCCTTTTCATGGCCCCTGTTGCTGTTTGATTTCAAGATATATTGCTCTAGCCTGGGTGTCCAATGTGGTCACCACGCGCCCCATGTGGCAATTTAAATTAAAATTAGTTGAAAGTCTGTCAGAGTTCAGGTCCTCAGTCTCATGCACTGCAGTTCAGGTGGTCAGTAGCCCCATGTGGCTCCTGAAGCCATATTGGACAGCACAGAGGGAACATTCTCTTTGCTGCAGAAGGTTCTTTTGGACATCACCATCTAACTAATCTTCCATCATCAATTTCTCACCCTCTCCATCTCATCCTTCATCTGGTGCCAACATTTTCTCCATAGAAGCAGTGATCTAGCTGTCGCACTGCTGCTTGTGAACTTTGGAAGGTACTTGAATAAAATTTCCCTGTTCCTTCCTGCTGCTCCCCTACCCCATCTTCCCTGCCCTCCAAGCTGGGAAGCTCCTGTCAGCCACCCTTTTGACCATGGCTCTCTTGCTTCTCTCCCTTTGTATAGCACCTTTCGGTGTTTGGAAGGCTCGTTCTTCTGTCTTCTCCAGTCTTACCTGCTCTACCTCTGTCTGTGGAAGTGGCATTTCCTCATTGCTTAAAAACCTGTATTTACTGTGCTGGTCTTTTTCATTGTTGGGGTCAGGGGCGATATGGGGTCCTTGTTAGGCCATGATTTGTCTTTGTAGCCTCTGAACTAGTTTAAAAAAAGAAACTCATGTTTTTTAAACACAAGTTCACACATTAAACATTCTACAAGATGAAAATAATATGAGTACTTGATTACTTTGACAGTATGCTTTGAAAGAATTGATTTTATCTACCTGGTTGAAAAATGTTCTTGTCAAGAAGTCAGTTTGCTGTCTGTGGAGTTGCTCTAACTTGGCTTGAACATTTTGGCATTTGGGGAAAATTTTTAGGTATATTAAAAAGAATCTATATCATTGACCTCTAGTTTTTCTTTTTCCTGAATCCAGAACATCCCCAAATGGGCCAAGTTTCACCTCTAGCAGAAATACATTTAAGAAAAAAACCAAAACAAAACAGGAAGCCTTGTGTGTTCAAGAAGCCACAATTAATGTTGTGAATTCTGCCTTTGATGGTGCCCCAGAGATTTTTAAAACAATGTAAAATTTTAGTTAGGTGAGGAGCTGTGGGCAAGATAGATAGGAATATCCATCCATTTTCAAGAAGGCTGTATGTGGAGGGTGAGATCTAGAGATTAAGTCCTGAAACTCCCTGCCACTCTTAACTGTTCCTTACTGTGTCCACCGCCTCCAGGAAAGCCTTCAGGCCTCAGTTGGAAGGCTGTAGCTGTCAAGCAGGGCAGCCTTCTTCTATCTGTCCAGGGCCTGGCCTGTGGCTGGATGCAGCCTGACTCTTTAGCTGTGGCTGCAAGGGATCCTGTCTCCTCTTTTAACTCACCCAAGTCTCGGGGGGTTACTGCTTTCCTAGGGGTACAGTCCTCCTGAAGGTTTGTCGTGGGCTCTGCTGGCCCAAGGAAAGTGCCTTGCAGAAGAGTGGAAGTATTTTTGTCAGGAAAAAGCAGTTTTATCAAGCATTAAATAACCATTTTTACAGGGTGGGGAGGTTAATTCTTCACTTGCACAGAATGCACAGTTGCCATGTGTGTTTTTGTGCATGTGCGTGTGTGCTTGTGTGTGTGTGTGTGTGTGTGTGTGTGTGTCTGTCCTGTGGGGTCCTGAGGCTTCCATTTCTTTCTGGAGTGACTGCTGGCCTCCTGCCCCGGACCTGTAGTGTTCTTTGGGGAGCTCAGGACTCCTGCTGATGGTACTGCTGGCTCAGGGAGGGACCACGTGGTCATCCAGCACTCTCTTGAATTTTAAAAAATTACATAAACAGACACCCACAGGCGGGAAAAAAATCCAATTTCAGACAGCAATAGTTTGATTCTCAGTTATCCTAGCAACCCAATTCTCTCATCCTGTCATATTCATAACTCCTGCTTCCAGGGGCTGAGGCCTTTGCCCAGATGAGGCAGTCTTGCCCTGACAGGCTGGAAGTAGCCAGAATAAGTCAGAAGTAACTTGACTGAGAATAAAAGGGAGTGCTGATTTGGCTGTCATTTACTAGGGAGGGTAACTGAAAAAAGTTGATGTTATAATTTTTGTTTTCACAGTGAACTTTCTAATTCTACTTAAAACAACACAGCACAGATTGCAAATACAGATTTTTGTTTTCTTTTTTTGGGGCGGTGGGTAACTCTGTGACCAACACTACCCTTTCATTTGAAAACTCAGAACAGCTCTCATGAGTGTATAGCTCCTTCCAGAACTGGGCTTCAAGTACTCAAGCATCCTGGCAGGCACCCAGCAAAGCTGAAGGTCTTACTGTCAGAGTCAGTTCAGGGCCATGGGTGCCCCTTGGGAAGGCAGTAAACTCTGGCATGGATTATTGCCCATGATTCTGGCTGAAGCCCTGCGGAGCTCAAGCCCGTGCAATTGATTGCATCCTGATATTTGGCATATTCATTGCTAAACTTTCCTTTTGATAAGTCTGAGTACCGCACATTCAGGAAGGTGCTTCTCACCTTGGATCAGATGCCAAGAAGATACATGATTAATGAATGATTTGTTGATTACTTTTTAGTGATGCACTCACTCACTTAGCTGGGCTTACTAGGTCTGTGTTGCCGCCTTCCTCCAGCCCTGCCAAGGGTAATTACAGCCACTTTAGTGGCAGGCTCAGGCCTTGCACAAATCTGTCTTATAGGACTCTGCTCAGTTCTGCAGCAGTGCACCTGAGAGGGGAATTGCTTCAGGTCTCAGAGTGGTGGGTGGTTTTGTTCCCTGGGGGGGTGTAGTCCCCCTTCCTAACCTCTGGAAGAATATCAGGGCTCTTCCTGCTGGTGAGCCCCATGGGTGGGCACATGGGCTTGCACACCAGCCAGTTGTGGGTTGCCCCAGAGTTGGTAACACATTTTGATCTGATAGCGTACGGATGATGCAACTTCCTGCAACAGGTAAAAATTTGCCCTTGGCCAAAATTCTTGCTGGCAGAGCTTTGCTGCAAAACTGTCAACATTCTGTTGTCCTGAATCCGCCTGCCAAGTGGTGCAGTGAGTGGGGGATGCAAGATGTCAGGAAGCAGCCATTGGATCAGGTCCACTGTCAGATTCATGGAGCTGTTACTGGCCTGGCACAGTGGGCAGCTTTGCAGCAGCTGCAGGAGTCCAGCTAACCAGCAGCAGCTCTCTTATTTATTAAAGAAAAAAAAAAAGACAATTTGAATCTTGAACCCCCACTGCCATTCTGTTACCTTCCAGGTTTTAGAGCAGTTGACTGGATGTTCTTCACCCAGGGGATACTCACTATTTACTAAGGGGAGCAGAGTTACTGGATCCAGTGGCTTTCAGGTCATTAGGTAATTGCTCAATTAGCAATGACTGAATTAAATTTAAGTGAACAGGCTAAAAATCCCAAGGTTTAGACATCTTCTGGGGTGTGTGTGTTTGTGTTTGTGTGTGTGTGTGTGAGAGAGAGAGAGAGAGAGAGAGAGAGAGAGAGAGAGAAATAAAGAACAGCTCAGGAACCAGCTTTAAGTCAGAGAAATAAGGTGGTGGTGTCACAAAAGACAGCTCCTTAAGTGCCTGCATCCCACCAGACCAGTGAAAGTTTGGGGGTTGAGGTGCCTCTAAGTCCTGCTTCTGGATCCTTTCTCTGTGTGGCTCAGCAGTGTCTAAGCCTTTGGTCTGTGTGATAGTTCTAATGCCTTGTGAATGGGCGGCATGTTTATTCCCATTGTACACAAGGTATCTTTAAAAGAACATTAAAACTATAAACAAAGCAAATGTGGGGGCCAGAAGAGCCATTTTACTATTGGTGGAGGCTAAGTTGGAGGCTCAGCCATGTGAAGGTCAGAAGACTCTTGGACTGCAGTGCTCTTTATGCTTGAAGCCCCATCCGGGGGACATTCTTGCTGCCCCGGCAAGGGTCCAGGTGGAGGGGAGGTTGTGTCTGGTTGGGCTGGAATTTTTTGCCAGGTCTGGTCTGGAGGTACATGTTTCTGCCCCCACTTACACACAGCCACCTTGGACTGGCTATCAGGAACTAGGGTGGAGCTGAGCTGGTGACTGGGCAGGGTAGAGGAAGGGAGAGAGAAGAACCAGCTCGCAAGAAACTCAGCATTAGAAACCCTGTTGACTCACTGGAACCCAAATTGGTTTTAAGAAAGATCTCTCTAGTCTTAGTGCTCTCATTTCCATCCCCAGCTTCAAAGCCACTGTAAACTTCATAAAGGTAGCATTCTGTAGGCATTATTAGTGAATTGGAACAGTTTTGAAAACAACAAAGGAAGCCACTCAACCATGGACTTTCCAGCCTTTGTGGACAATAGCATTAATATTTATTCACTTACTCTTTAGTATGCTAGTTTTTCTGGGGACCCATTGGATCCTCTAAACTAGCATTTGGATAGTGTTTTCCATTTATTTATAATGAAACTAAGAATTTTTTTCCCCTTGAAAATTTTAAAGGAATAAATTGCAAATTTCAAATGTCTATAAATCAGGTTTTCTTTATTTTTGTGACTCTGAAATAGATTACAATAAATTACATTAATTGGAAGAAAAAGGTCATTCGTTGCACAGACTCTAAATTCTAAGATTCGGTCCCTCTCTGCCACTGAAAAAGCCCTCTGGACAGTTTTTATATGACAGTCAGGATTCTGAAGACCCCTATTGTGGGGGAGCACAAAAGATGACTCCGCAGACCTGACGCCTGTTCCAGCTGGATGCAATGAGATTAGTGTGCTGGGAGAGTGTCCAGGCCCTGGGCCTTCTCTCCTTTGTGCAGAAGGTGACAGCTGAAAAGAGTTAGGATACACCCGTGACAGCAGTGACCCCGGAGACAAAGAGCAGTGTGCTTCTGACCTTCTTTGCCCTTGGTGCTTGCTTCTGTGAGGGTTGAGGGAGGTTGTGACCGGTTAGTTTGAAACATTTTGTTGGATTTGTTAGTAGTTTGAAACGTTTTGTTAGATTTGTTTAGGATGTGCCCTGCTCCCTGCCCCCCACTTATAGATCTGTTTGGGAGGTACCCTTGCCCCCACTTACATTCAGAAGTCTTGGTCTAGCTCCAGGAACGGGGCGGGGCTGGGCAGCCAGGTGATGCTATATAACACGGAAGGCAGGTGTCCCTGGCTGTCCCTTGGTGGTTTGCCAACAGACCGTCAGTATAGTTGGGGACACAGGCTTGTGGTTTTCTCTTTCATGCTTTTTTTTTTTTTTAAGTGAATTTCTTAGAGTAAGGCTTTCTTCATTGCCTCAAGGCTTTGTGCTCTTCGAACAGAAATGCGATGATTTGCAGGTAAGTAGTCTTGCATGAATGAAAGGGAATAGCGACGGGAAGGACACAGCATCCTGTCCCAGCTCGGAGTCCCAACTGGATCTGAGTGGTCAGCTGGCCAGTCATTTCCACCAGCGAAGGGGCTCATTTAGGCTCAGTAGAAGGGCAGTTGGAGGAAAAGGAGGTGATACCTGGAAAGGAAAGTGTAAGTGCTCAGCAGGAAGCAGCTCGGTTCCTGGTTCGTTGCTGCTGTTCTTCAGTGGAAGGTCTTTGCTACTGCTTCATAGTCTGCTTTAACTCGGCTGCATGTTGAGGTCATGGGTGGAGTGGAGGAATTTGAGAAACTGCAGATTCGGGGACCCTCGCCCAGAGATTCTGAGCTAACTGGAGTAGGTGCAGCCTGGACATCAGGAGTTTCCAGAACTCCTCAGGGATCCTCCTGTTTTAGACCTGAGACCCCTATGTATCAGCACAGCCCGCGGTAAGCCCGCAGCTCTGCTGTTCCCGTCATAGAGCATTCTGATCTAGACAGACTTTGTGATTTTGGGGCCTTCTGGTGCTAGGTAGGTTAAATGGTGTTAGATCATTTCTGATTAGATCTAAGAAGGAGTCTGTTCTGTTTAGGGACTCAGGCATTGAGGGTTGTTGGATTGGGAGAAACTTCAGTGGGCATATCAGAACCTATCAATTTCCTTGAAGTCTGAAAGGGAATGTAGTTAAAAGGAGGCCAGGGAAAAAAGAATGGACTCTACTCCTTTAGCACTGGTCTGAGGATTTTCTCCCAGGGAGAGAATGAGGATGAAACTTACAGGAACAACAAATCTAAAAGACGTGGTCATTCCAGACAGAACTATTGGAATGTATGAAGAAGAGCACTAACTGAGGTTGTGGAAAGGACTCCCACCTTGGCTTTTCTGGGTGTCTGCCAGCGCCTCCCCCAGATGCTTCGCCTTTGACACCAGCCCCTCTGACTCAAGTTTTCCTTGTATTTTCACTCTCAGCACCAGCTGCTCATTTTTATTTATTCACGTTCTCCCCACAACCACCCTCATGGACTTTAGCCACTTTCCAGCTCTAGCTCCGCTTTCTTTTCCCTTTCATTTGGTTCATGTCTCATGTTTGCTTTTTCTGTTATCAGTTATGTGAAGTCATGCGCTGCAAGTCTGTTCTAGTCGGATGAAGCAATGGAGTGAGGTCATTGAAAGACTGGAGGGGAGTGGGATTTGAGAGGTAATGGGGGCTGGGGCCAGTCATGTCCCTAGCCTGGAGCCTAGGGATTTCTAGAAGGTCAGGGGTCTGGCCTCTGAACGCAAGTCAGGGAAGCAGAGGGGAGGGCTGGGAGTCACAATGTATGGAGGGAGTGCTGGGCCTGCCTGTGTGTTCGCATGGATCATATAGACTGACCAGACAGTGCCTGTTCGGGGGAGGGCTCTGCCCTTGATGTGTGCAGAGAAGCACACCTCCTTCCAGATCAGCATTCTGGCTCTGTGGGGATTGCTTATTTCATAAGAGGACTCCCCCCTCCCCCCAAATGGGATATCTTTATTTTGTTCTCAGTGTTGCTGAGAATTTCTCTCTTTTCATTTTATTTTGACAATGTGTGGGAAAATTCATTCCACTCTGCTAACTTTCAAGATGCCTAGCAACATTTTATAGATAGTTGGAAATGTTTCTCTAATCATTTTAGTGGAGCCATAATAAATCATTTTGTGAAAAGCACCCTAGAGACAGTAAGTCTTTCTAATAGTTATTTCAGAGTTCCTAATTCTATAGAGTTATATATATTTTTTTAATGTAACATAGTCTCTAGGTCAAGTCTTAAAAGCCATGCCCAGGTTCATATTCCATTTACCTTGAGGAATATCTTTTATTTTTTATTTTTAAAAAATTATATGTATTTGTTTATTTTTAAATTTTTTATGCATACAAGAATTGCGGTACAGGCCAGAGTTGTGGAGGGTGAGAAGATTCACCAGAGACAGAGTAGAGAACAGAACAGGCAGATTGACTGAAATACACTGCTGAGGGGAGCAACAAGCAAGGCAGGAGAGGTCTGCTGGGCCATGTGGGTCGCCTCTTTGGTTGGGAACTGAATTCGTGCTGAAGTGGCTGTGGCTGCTTCATAGTGCGGTGCTTAGCCCCTTGTGCCACCAGGGAGGCCCTGTATTTGTTTATTTTTAATTGAGGTGATATTCGGATACCCCCATCAGGATTACTACTATAGTACACCCACACCAAATCACCCAGAGTTCACCACCATTTGTTGAAGAATTACGCTGAGGAATATCTTGAAGCGTGGGTTCAAGTCCAGAGTTAAATGTGTTCAGTGGCCCTGCTGTGGCTGGACCTGGTATCCCAGGCCCTGTCCTGGAACCCAGCAAGATCTCATTCAATTTGCTGATTGAGTATAGTATTTAACTTAGAACTTGCAGAAAAATATCTCATCTTTTCTTGAAAGTGTGGCTTTTGTTTGTGTTGTATACATGTTCCATGAGATAGATTCATGTAGCTCCTCTCTTCAGAGTTGTTTTTTTGGTTTGGTTTTGTTTTTTTGCAGCTGGCGTCTAAATTTCCTAGGTATTTTGCCATGCCTTCATATGTGTAGCCCTATCGTTGTGACGCTGTTAAAATTGAAAATCTCTTGAGGTTAAGAATTACCAGAAACATCCTTATTACTTGCAAATACCATTTCCCCTTGCATTGTTCTGGTTGGACAACAGAAAGGTATGAAGCATAGGATTAAAGAGAGAGGCATTTTAAGTTGACTTTCTTTTTTGTGAACATATGGATAGGATAAACTGAAGTTGGAAATATGAGTACTCATTTTTAATTTAAACCAAGAACTCAGTCTTGTTAGTTTTCTAAGGTGCTTTCAAGAAAGGTTATATAAAGCTCCTGAAAAAAAAAAAAAAACTTAAAGTCTAGAAAACCTAGTTAACCAGGTCTTTGGTTAGCCATAAGCATTCCTTTTTTTGTTGATTCAGAAAATTTTTTTTAGTCTTCTTGTGTCTTAGGGCCAGAAGTATATAAACAGCTTGATAAATTAGTTTTAGTTTTATTTTCGTATAGAAACCACAAGTTATTTTTGTTTAACACAAGCAGTCTTAATTTATAATAGAACATAACTATTTCATTTTAGATGTGAACATTTTAGGTGGTCACAATCTTATCCCAAAATTGAGAACCTTAAAAAAAACCAGCGGCAGGTGGTCCCATTCAGCTCTAGCAGTTTAGATGTGTTTACCTCCGGAGATGGAGTGAAAGTAATTGTATCTGGCAGATAGCAGAGTAAAATTGTCTTCACTGCTAATTATTCAGTGACTTCTATCTATGCAGTTTCCCATTTTAATTCAGACAGTAAGTGTCTGCAAATGTCTGTGCTAAATATTCCTCTGGCTCTCAGACAGCCTCTAAGAGTGTGTGTGCGCGCGCATACGTGCGTGCGTGCACATGTGTGTACATGTGCAGGCGCGGGTGTGTATTTAAGAAAAGATAATTTTGGTTTCTTTTCCTACCCTTTTTTTTTGGTGATTTATTTTCAGTAATAAATTAATGGAAATAAATAGTTCAGTCATCTTCCCCCCACCCCCACCCTGCCCCTGACTCTGGCAACCCCTTTCCAGCAAGTGGGAAAAAAGAGACACAGGTGAGAAGAACACACTGAACCAGGACAGTCCTGGTGGAAGCCCCTGTGGGGGTGGCCCTTCCTGGAAGGCAGTGCTTCAGGGTCTAGAGTGCTGCCGTTTCAACTGTGGTTTTATTTTCTTGAAATGAGAACCTTAGCATATTCTCGTAAGTTGAAAATTAAAATATGAGAAATGACTTCAGCTTCTCTCCATTGAGGACAAGTTGGATGTGCATCTCTAACCTGCTAGTTGTTTAAGTAACCTCTATCATGGGCCACTTGGATGGAGATGGTATGTGTTTGCTTTTTGAGGGGGGTAAGGAGAGGATGGGGGCAAAGGGCTCTGGAGCATTTCCCCTCTTTTTCACAACTACCTTATCTTTTTGACTTGCTGAGGCCATCCTGTCTTGGCCTTGCTAAGGCGAGTAGACAGGTGAGAGAAAACCATGTCTGTGAATCAGCTGCCTCATAAGGCCAAAAGACAGAGCATACGGATGCAAAGGTGCTAGACAGTCAAGCCAGTTCCAGGTTAAAGGTTAAGCCAGTGTCTGTCTGAAGACAGTGGAGGGAGGCATCCACCTCCCTGCACCCTGGTGGGGGCAGCTGGTATGAAAAGGCCTTCACAGTATGCCGTGGGCTTCCTGCTGCCCTGTCTGGTACTGTTTTGCTCAGAGCTCCACTCCCCCACCTGGCTGGGCAGCTCCTCCACACCAGAACTGACCCAGGGAGGAGCAGAGCCAGTGGGGGTAGAGGAAGAGAACTAGGCAGCCCAGAGTTAGTTAGTCCTCCTGGTACAGGGTTGATTTCAGTGCCCTTTATACTATGTGGAAAATATCAGTACTTTTTTTTTTTAACCCCCTCCCTGAAATCCAAACAGTTGGATCCTTTTTTTCCAGTTTGGTTAGGGAAGTAGTAAATCACATGTGGAATATTTTTGTAGCAGGCAGAGTTGCTCATTTTTGTTTTATTGTCTTTCCATTCACATACACTTGACTCTTTTGTCATTGTTCCCATTGGGGTTGATACCTTCACAGAGTTTAGCAAGGCAGAATAGTGCTGCACCATGTAAAATAAACCCACACCTCTCAAGCAATCCTGTTCTGATTTACCAGCTTTTTAAAAAACAGATCATTGACTAGGTCAAGATTTATTACCTTTCATTTGTTCTAAACTATTGAGGAAACTTATAAAGTAAGTCCTTCCTGTTGTGTTATGTGTGTCTGAGTTGATGGATTTCAATTCTCTTGTATCCAGTTTCCATTGTCTTGAGCCTGTTCTTGAATTCACTTTTTGTGAATTGTCACATGCATTTGTGACTTTGGGCTACTGTGAGTTGGAAGAGTTCACCATCTTTCATCGCAGGTGGTGCGCATAGAGGACAGAGTGTGACAAGACTCCACATTGCCCCTTCAGGAAGTGGGGCGGGATGAGCTCTGAATGAGCATCTGACTTCAATCCGCTGAGCAATTTCTGTCTTCCTCTTTTCAGAATAGGATGTGTGTTAACTCAGAATTTCCCCTTTTCTCCAGCAGTCCTCTTAATGTTGATGCTATCAATGAGCAGAGTTCCTCCTTTCCTCCTCTTTCTCCTTTAGCTGTTATATTTTGCTTGATTTAACTTTCTCCAGACTAAAGTGGTATACAAAAAGAAATTGAGTCTTACTGAATCTCACCGCTTCAATCACTGACATCCACATTAGAGAAATCAAGAAGAGTTGTGAGCAGTCTTGAGATGGATTCTTGTGACTTTTATCAGCCTGCCCGTTAGAACCCCAGGATGGAGGTGAGCAAGTGTGAGAATGGGGAGGTGGAGATGGACATCCTGCCCCATTTCATGCTCTGATATGGGACCTCCTTTCCCTACTGAGGAAAGGCAGGAAGAAATGAATTCCAGGTCGGGGTACGGTGAGATGACCCAAGAACAATTGAGAACCTAACCATGGGAACTTGCGCACTGGATCGTAGGTACTTCAGGTGGATTGTGTAGAGGAAGCCTTTGCTTAAAACAGAGATGAAGTTACTCATTAGCTTTGAAGTTTTGTTTTTTGTTTTTTTTTTAATTTACTTTTTTTGCTTTGACTCTTAATCCTAGTGTAGGTGATTTATGAACTGCTGTAGGAGTTTTCACTTCACTGTTATTTCAGGAGAAATTATTTCTCCTTAGACTCTTGCTTTCCATCTACATAGTGAAATTTTTACTTGCTTTTTACTATTCTTATATTTCAAGCTACCTTTATGAACAAAAGTATACATGAATGTGCTTATCAGTCTACATCCAGGGTCAGTAAAATTGATTTATTCTTAGATTCACATAGTAAAGTTGTTGAATTGATGGAGACTTGAGAGA
The DNA here is from genome assembly GCA_019455555.1 of Galemys pyrenaicus. Classification (NCBI taxonomy): domain Eukaryota; kingdom Metazoa; phylum Chordata; class Mammalia; order Eulipotyphla; family Talpidae; genus Galemys; species Galemys pyrenaicus. Next base: position 3,895,768 of record JAGFMF010011673.1, read on the forward strand.
AGATCTAAGTGGAAAGCTTCAAAGACTGGAATCCAGGGGAAAATCAGTCTTTGCCCATTTAAGTGTCTGACAACTGGGTTATTTGTCTATTATGCTGAGGATATTTTTAGAATTCAGTGTCTCATCCTTGGGTTTCCAATTATTTTGATTCCCCAACAGACACTAAAGTGAGATGGAAAAAAAAAATCTGTAGAGATAAGCCTAACTGAATCTTAGTATGTTAATTAATTGGCAGAAAATCAATAATTCAACAAGATGTCTCAGCCAATGGTGGCAAAAGACAACGCTGTGAATGTTAGTGAACTTGGGAGATTGTGTAAGTATCACTGAGCTAATTGAGTAAATTTCCATATGGTGTTACTGTACTGTCACACAAGGATGTGTCATTTGGGAAGCTTATAGGAGCTTAATGGAGACCCAAATATTTAAATACTTTAACCATTTGTCTGTCCCTACAGAGAAACCTCAATAGGTGTGTATTTGGCTTAATGAGTTAAAATGACAATGCTTTTCATAGTCACCTGATGATTAAGACATTTTCGTTTATCTGCTTTATTTCTCAAATTTGTTTCATTATGAGAATTTCCATCTAATGTTACTTAAACATTGACTCCCAAATATTTTAGTCTCTGGACATTTAGACACTCTTAAAAATTACTGAGGACTCCAAAGAGTTTTTATTTATATGGATTCTGTCTTTTGATATTTATCACATTAGAAATAATAATGATGAGATTTTAAAAATTGTGATTAAATTTAAAACAGTAGAAACTTTATTGAGAAATGTGTATCATTTTCTGCAAATACCTTTAATGACTTGGTTTAGTGGAAGATAGCTAGGTTCTTATCTGTGCATGTGCCTTCATTCTGATGTCGTGTTGCTTTTGCTTCATGGATGAAGATCCAGTCTCACACGCTTTGCAGTTGGGAAAGTTGGGGAGAGAGACATTTTAATTTCTATTTAGATAAATAAGCAGTAGATTCTTTAAGGGTGGCTGAGACATAGATTTTGAAATTTTATCTATGAACTTGTAAATTCCTTTCTATGTATAGTTTTAATATTGGGATTCTTCATTTGGAAAATTTTCCTCATGTTGATATATTTCCTTTTGCATTATTAAAAATAATTATTACCAATTAGGAAAGTAAATATAGAGAAGTTGTTGACTTCACAGTGGATATGGTTACATGTTTTAAAAACTTTAAGTTTTGCATAAAGCCTGGGTTAGTATTTTATTTTCCCTTAAAAATGGGTCCGTTTCATTCCTTTTCTATGAAATGACCACCAGATAGCCACATCTGCATGATCATCATTGTATATCTCATTTTTAAATGTCTCATGAATAAAATGTCTCATTCGCCTCATGGTTCCATGTCACAGGTGCTTTTTCTTGCAATACCACCACCCTGGCAATACTCATGCCACAGAATATGAAAAAGTGTGTGTTCAAGAACTGAACTTTAATTAAAATGAATTATTTTGACTTGTTCATCAAGAACATTGAGACCATTTTTCCACTCATTCATTCTTCACTCATTCAGTTAGACCTGAGTTGTGTAATACCAGGCTGTTAGATGTCACTGCTTTGCTCTGCTCTTCTCCAGTGTGGGTAATTTTATGTATTGTTACTTTCATACCATTGTTACAGTCAACAGGCAGATAATGACTTAGAATTATTTTGAAAGTAGTTTGACCTAACAGTTGAAGAGTCTCGGGGTTCCTGTTTCTGGACTGTATTTTGTACTGAGTATTACAGAAATGGATCAGAGAGGGAACTGGGTGGTGGTGGCAGGTAGGAGGTAGAAGAGAAGCACTGGAGTGCGCAGGTTTCTTTGGGGATGTCAGCTCATGCTTCCTGAACGTCTCAGTGTCAGTGCCTAACACTTTACTCAAGAAGTACATATTGTAGGGCTTAAGCACTGCACTATGAAGCATTCGTAGCCACTGCAGGATGAGTTCGAGTCCAACCAGGGAGGTGACCCACATGATGCAGCAGACCTCTCCTGCCTCACCCGCTGCTCCTCTCAGCAGTGTATTTCAGTCAGTCTGCCTGTTCTGTTCCGCACTCAGGTGAATCCTCTCAGTCCCCACACCTCTGGCCTGTACCCCAGTTCTTTTATGCATAAATAAATACATTTAAAAAATATTTATTGCAGTTTGAATAATTCAGAGTAATGGGTTTATAAATGGAATGGGTGTTATAAAAATCACATTTATGAAGGTAATTTTCTTTCTTGCATTATAAAAGTAATACAATGATTGGAACACGGAGCCACGCAGCCCCTCTCCTCCCAGTCTATCCTGTGATTGTCATTGCCTGGTTTATTTAGGCCTGGTAGGTCTGTCTCTGATTCTACTGAGGTCCGGGCCCACAGCTACATAGAAGCACTCCAGCTACAATTGCAACTGTTACTGATTTTATCCTAAAAAGCTGAGCAGTGCTTTCCATGACTGGGAGCCCACTGTAAAGGACTGAATCGAGTTGGATTTGAACTAGATCCTGCTTTTCCTGACAAAGTGTCATTCCCTGCTATTTCCTCATGGTTTTACATGGCGAGTAGGTGGTTATAGGTGGTTTGTTTCATTTTCTCTATGCAAAGCACCAAATTGTGTTCTTCTTGGGTGATCCCAGAAGAGAAAGGTTTTCATGCCTAGAAGAATACCTCGTCATTTCTATCAGTGCTTTCTTTGTTCTTCTTTAAAAGAAATTCTTCTTGCTGATAATTAAGACTAATTTATGCTTTTATCTGTTGTAACTGCTGTCTTTGCTTTGCTTTTTTTTTTTTTTGATAAATTTAAGTCATTCAGGGTAGTTGGTTATTCATGAAATGATATTTTGCCCCACTTTATTTTTTGCTTGATTTTTTAAAAGATTATTTATTTAGAAAGAAGTGGGGTACATGTCAGAAATGTGGGGTATGGGAGGGTTCACCAGAGACAGTGTGGGGAACAGAAAAGGCAGATTGAAATACACTGCTGAGGGGAGCAGCAGGTGAGGCAGGAGATGTCTGCTGCACCATGTGGTTCAGCTCCCTGGCGGGGGATTGAACTCACGCTGCAGTGGCTGTGGATGCTTCATAGTGCAGTGCTTAACCCCTTGTGCCACCAGGGAGGCCCCTGCTTGAGTTTTCTGATTTTGGATGATGGTGTAAAGGACTTCCCTGGCATAAGTCTTTGAGAGCCTATTGAGATAAGCCAAGTATCCTTCAGCTGACTCTCCATTAGGAATCCCCAGCCATGGAGATACTGAGGAACTTGTCTAGAGGAAATGAATATGCCTAATCAAATATTAATACACTATTGGATGTCTCTTAATAAAAGGTGGATAAAAGAAACCTTGGCAGTCTATTTTTTGACTGTCTTTTTAGTTGACTTCACTGTGATCCACACAGGACCCACATGATCATTGAGGAAATGTCAGAAGGACAGTGTGTGCAGAACTGTAGGGAACACCCAGTGTCCCAGCCCCATCAGAGTCCAGAGCAAACAAGCCAGGCCTTGAAGAGCAACTGAGGGCTTTTCTACATTAGCTGTTGAAGCCAAGCTAAGTAAAAATTATCTTCTTTTCACGTTGGCTGAAATATTATTCCAGCTCTATTCCCTGCATTGTTTTTTTTTTTTTAATGACTATTGTTATTTTTGCAGATTTGAGGCACCACCTTTTTCAGTCTCACTCACCACGTTTTTACTATTTTAAGCCGGTGAAATATTTCATTCAATTCACCAAATACTGTGAAGTGTTTGGGAATCAGTAGCTACATTATCCACAAACATGTATTTTTGCTTTTCACACGTTCTATAAACCCAGTGATCTGCATGTTCAATATCAGCACTATAGCATCCTCTTCACTCTGCTTTTCCTTGCTAGATTATGAAAATTAAGGCAAACTTGTTATTAGAGAATGAGACTTCCAGAACTTTTTTCTCTGTTCTCTTTGAATTGCTTCACTGCTGTACTTCTTCATTCTCATGTGTGCACACAGCTGCAGGACTCCAGCTGTTGCTTCCTTTTTTCAAATGGGAAGACATCTCAGAGGTGAGAGAAAAGAAGGAAGGAGAGGAGAGGAAGAGACAGGGTTCGGATGACTAGAGGAGAAGATGATATGTTAATGAATTCCATTTATGCAAAATGCTTAACCTTGGTCTGTCTCATTCTTCCCCCACTTTACTTGGACAGAAATTTGTGCTTATCTGATAAGGATCGGTGCTTGTATAGTAATACAGTCACCTGTGTCTATATAATGAGGGCCATATTATTCTATGGTGACCTAGAACCCTTCCGTAGACAAGGCTGTAAAATATTCCTTTACTGGGGGGGAAAGGGATGTGCAAGAAAATAAGCATTAGGCACTAGCAAAGTATATTTTACTGACTGTATTTCTATATTACAAGACTGTCATCTAAAGGTCTAATATATTGGTACAGAAAAACTGATAGAAGTTATTTTTCTTGACTACAATGGATAACCTAAATTGATGATAAAGATTATTCTCTTTCAGGACATTTTAAATAGTTTCATTTTTCCCCCAAATTGCATTCAGTTACAGAAATTAGCTTTGCATTTTCTACTTTTATGTATGTAAAATAAATATCTACATTTTAGTTGACTATACATATGATTATTTAAAATGTGACCAATGTGAAATAATGAGGGCTTCAATGAAATGTACTCTTACTATTTAATACATATTATCTGGGATACTTTCTTTCACCACCTCCCCAAAACAAGGCAGCATAATTATCATATAACTCTGCACTCAGATTCATTTTTTCTGTTCTAGTGGTAGTCAAGTCTGTAATAGACACATTTACACCAATTAATCTTCCCTTTCTCATTTGTCTCCCCTTTAGTTTGTCCATTGCATCATAGATTGTCATTTTGCATTTTGTATGAGTAATAATTTAAGTATGAATCAGGAAATTCATCTGATAATGGGTCTTGACCTTCTTAATGCCGGGAAACAGAGACAGTTGACAAAGTTACCAGTTGGGGCATTTTTTATCTTTTGTGGAGACCTATAGTTTCTTATTTGAATTTAGAATTTCAAAATTGTTTGTTAGAAAACAAATTTCAGCTGAGTAAATTTTAAAGATCTCACTAGCTTTATTCAATTGGGCAGCATACAATTTATCAGATAGAAATGAGTTTTGTGGAGCTCTACAAAATGAAAGGCTTTTATAGGCAGAAGGGAACAGGAACAAGGAAGTTAGAGCAGGAAAAAACTGGATTGGTTCTGGCAAGGTCATTTTTCCTTTCAGGATGGCTGGGACCTAGCTAACAGAGTAACTCACCAGTGATGCTCAATCAGGTGATTCCTGCTTAGCTAAGTTTCCGTTTTTGGGAAACGGGTTAAGAAAACAGATTAAGTAAGTCTCAGTTTAGTGAGGTGTAGCTTAGCATAGTGACTAGATTTTAGATCTGTTGTTATGGGTGCTGTTAATACCAATTCTTAAAATGGAGAATTTACTGAAATTTCATAGATGCAGTTTATTCTTTCCTTTCTTCAATGACTTAACGGATACTTTCCCAGGTATAGAGTAGAGGAACCGCCCTCAGCCTTGAAATGGCATCCTAACGTGGTAGAATTTTGTTGAACCTATGCAGGAAGTGTGGGATACCATATTTGATCTGCGGTGCTGCTCAGATTATACTCTAAGATAATGAATGTAAAACCATTGTGTTAAGGAATTTGTAATGTGATAAGTGATAACTAAACTAGCAAATGAGGATGGAAAAGCATGTATCAGCTGTACTCAAGTTCAACATCCAGTTGCTTTTTTTCCTACATAGGTGTGCTTGTGATGATGCCATAAAGTCATCGTGTATACCTTTTGGGTAGTAAAATTGTCCCTTGTTAAATCTATCTGTCATTCATAATGTATTACACACAGGGTAGAGAGGAGTGTTCACCAAACAATATCATGACTTTCTACCACTCCACCCTTTACCGAAGCAAGTCTGAAAACCACCATTTGGGCGTATGAACAAGAGTGACAGGCCAGTGAGACAAAGGAGAGGTTGGAGAGACTGCCCATGACTTGGTTGCCTTGGCTGAAACCTTGGACTCTGTGGTCACTGTGGAGTTGTTAAAACTTTTTAGCTTTAATTTGCAGGGGTGCATTTGCATTGGTTCCCAAGAATCTCCTTTATTTATCTTATTTGTGGGAAATACTGACAGAGCACAGAGTATTTCCTGCACCACATCAAGGCCACCCCTGTAGTCACTGTAATTTAGTTATTTGCTCTTAAAAGCTCAGAAGAAAATTGATGTAATAAATTTATGGAACAGGGATAAAGGCTTCAAGTTAGTCATGTCATCATCATCAACAAATGTTTTGAATACAAGAAGCTTGCCTGTTTATGATGATTTCTTACACAATGTATTGATTACCCGTATGCCTAAGGTTCATTAAGGATTTGCAATTGAATTCATTTATAAATTAATTACATATGAGTCTGACTGAAAAATGTTACAGCTAAAGGTGCAAATAATCTCTGGGAGCAAGAGCCAGAGGCACTGTCTGGGAAGTTTTTTAAACTTTCCCCTGAAAAGATCTGTGAGTGAAGGCCCTTCCTTACCTGAAACTGTGAAGGATGCTGGGCATTTTGGGTGATGGGAAGATCTTGACTTGGGGAAGATGGGGAAATGAGGAGCTTGCTGTTCCATGGGTATAAAGTTCTAATTACTAAGATGAATAAATTCTAGAGATCTGCTGTACCACATGGTGCTTGAAGCTTGTGACATTTTTCAGTTGTGCTGACATGGCAGGGATTTAGGCACCCTGTGAAAGTAGTCCTTTAAATAGACTGGCGCTCTGTGATTGTGTGTAAGTGTGTGCCACTGAGAGAGATTGTGAACCCTGACCACCAGCAGTGGTGGGTGCCAGTGGTGTTGAATGTCGGCCTCTGACAGACACAGAGTTTTCCAAAATGCATTTCCTGGGGCAAATGGCTTCTTCTGAAGTTGGTCTACAGAATCCTGCAATCTGACACTTTCCCAGGGTAGGGTTGGCCATTTCAGTGTAGCACAGATGGTGTAGCGGTCATGTGTTTCTTGAGGCTCTGTCTCCTGAGGTGTGTACTGTGATATTAGAATTGTAACAGAGTGGTGCCCCCAAAACGGGGAGATTCCAAGTTCCTGGCCCCACCCAAGGTAGGGTGGAGCTGAGCAGGGAGCAAGAAGGAGACCTGAGGGAGTTACATGGAGCAGAGAGACATGTGAAGAAACTGTGCTTGCTTTTTGGTCCTGGACTGGTTGAAACAGATGGGTGTAAGAGATCCATGGGGAGGTTAACACCGGCAGCATTGATCATGATTTTGATTTTGCTCTTTTCCTTCCAGACTTGTCTGGCTGTTTCTGACCCTTTTCTATGGGCACCCTCCAGAAGGTACTGTAGACTTGTAGCAGGCTTTTGGGCCTCAGTGGTCCAACTTTGGGCCAATACTGTTTAGCTGGGCATGTACCCACAGGGGATAGGTAACTTCAGGTGGTTGATTTGAAAACCATATTTTGTCTTTTCTTTGTTCCACATTTATTATATTAAAGTTTCTTTCCATTAAAGTTCTTATATGTTTTGTATTATGTGGTGGATGACAGAACCTATTTAGAATGGGCAGATTTGGGGGTTCTGGGGTGCCCCTCTCCCTGCCCTATAACAGAATGGGTGAGGTATGGGTTAGACCTCAGCTGTGCACCCTGAGGTCTAAGGATAATGCATCCTATGCACGTGACCATGGTTCAAGATTTGGCGGAGGGCATGGCTGCCTGCCTCCCCAGAATGGGGAGAGAGGTGAGGGGAGCACCTGTGCATGTTGCCATTTGCTGTAGGTGCAAGGAATGCAATCCCCATACTTTTACCCCTCAGAAAGAGCTCATTATTTTGAAAGGAATTTTTATTTTTAAAATTAAAAAAAGCCAAAATGAAATTTTCTCAGGTGTTAGCTTTTCCTGACTACTCCCAAGCCTAATCAGTCAGTGGAGAAACAGTGGTTTGGTACTGGATGGAATATTTTCATTCTCCTCAGTGGAAAGAAAATATTTGCCCTCATTCTCTCAGAATCCTGTTTCACTGGGAAAATAGCTGATGAACCTGCTGGTAAGACTAAAAGGCCAGGCCCCTGTCTCCCTGCACATCTGGCTTTCTGACAGAGCGAACTGAGAGAGTGAGACACCCACTTTCAGTGATGGCCCAGAGAAGAGGGGAGCCCTTTACCTCCTCCCACCTCTGAACAGCAGCCCACCGCCCTACATCCCCCTGCTCCAGAAAACTTCCCTCTACTGAGCCCACTCTTTCTCCTAAGCCAAAGCAAGGCAAAGACAATAGCCACTTGCCTCATATAAACCACCTGCTTGGTAGGAAATGAAGCAAAACTCTGAAGTCCCACTTGCCACTTGGAGAATTTGTGGTTTCCTTTCCTGTCAGTAAACAAAAGCAGGGATTTGAAAGAGTGGGTCATTAATTGTTTACAGGATGTTTGCTGTATCAAAGGAAGGAAAAGTGCCTTTTACAGAGTTGCATTCATTGTATGAGGGGCATTACAACATCATTTAACATTTCTCTGCTGGAAAAGAGAAATTAACCACAAAATATTTAGTCACAAGATGCAGAGTGTTTGACTAGTAGGACTTTTAAAAACTTATTTCATAAAGGTGAGGGCTTAGGAAACAGTCTCTCTAGAGAAAAACAACAGGTTCCTCAATTTTGAAAAATATTGATATTTTAGAGGACTTGACTCCTGTTTTTTTTTTTTTTCCTATTGTACAACTTCATGCTTTGTTTACAAGAGCATTTATCATTTATAGTGCAGAAGTTCCTCTGATGTAGTCATCCCCAAGATACCTTTTGGTATAACTGGCACTATGATGGGGTTCCCTAAAAATATGTACTATGTAGTTAGTTAGGCCTACAATAGTTTCTCAGTACTGAACATTTGCCGTTCCCTAAATATTATAGTATAACAGCTATTTACAAACCACTTACACTGTGTTAAGAATTATAAGTAATCTAGAGATGACTTAAAGTAAAAAGGAGGTTGTACTTACATATAAGTGTTACTTTATGTAAGGGACTTGAGGATCCTTTGATTTTGGTATCTTCAAGGATGCCAAAACTAATCTTGCATGGATACTGAGGAATGGCTGCATGTAACATGCATTTTTGCCATTTTAAAGCATACAGTTCAGTGATATCAAATATGGTCATATGGTTGTACACCAGCATCACCATCCATTTCTAGGACTAATTCATCATCTCAAACAGAGACTTATTATCCACTGAACAATAACTTATTTACAGCCCTCCCACCCCAAGCTCCTGGTCATCACCATTCAACACTCTATCTCTATGATTCTGAGGGCTCTAGGAGCTTCGTATGAGTGGAATTGTATAGTACTGTCCTTTGTGACTGGCTTATTTCACTAAGCATGATGTCTTAAAAGTTTATCTGTGTATTAGTTTATGTCTGAATCGCCTTTCTTTTTAAAGCTAAATAATATTACGTTGTATTGATGCACTACATTGTATTTATCCATTCATATGTTGGTGAGCGCATGTCTTGTCTCTACCTTTTAGCTATTGTCAATAATGCTGCTGTGAACATGGGTGTTCAAACACCTCTACCTGAATTTGATTTTATTTTTAATAGAAGCCTTACTATGCCCTAGGTTTTAAGGTCAGAATTGCCTATCTTGGCTGTGTAAATTTTGTTAGTCAGAATTTCTTTCACCTTCCCTACCCTATATATAAATTTTAAATTCAGCTACATTTGAGGGATGAGTAATAGTAACTCTTCATTAACTGTTTCAGTGCTTCTTGAAAATTGAGACCTATTGAAAAAGTCAGATTTTCTAAGCCAAGGTCATTCATAGTCTTCATGGTAACTGACCCTGTTAATTAGCACCTTTCTATGTAAAAAGGGCACCATTAATGCTATTCAGGAGCAACTGGTATAAACCCCACTTATTGGGTCTGTCTAGAAAGTAGAGGGTAGGACTCTGCCAGGGTTTAGAGAAACCAGGTTGCTGACATTTTGAGCTGCGCATGGCATGGTGCTGCATGTGGAGCCCATTCTGTGTTAAGTGAGATTGGGCCCAGTGTGCTTTCCTCCAGGTAATTTTGCAGAAATTGCAATAATTACTGTTTTGGAAAATGGTGTAGTGAAAAGATCATCATCTCGGGAGCCTCCCTGACTTGAGCTCATCCCCTGCTCTGTGTGATTTGATGATTCACTTTGGGCAAGTAACCCAGTCCCTTAGAGCTCCAGTCCTCACATCCAGGGGTCAGACAAGGGTTATTTCTTTTTGAAGGTGATGGTGAGTTTGGAAATAGCATTTATAAAGTGTTTAGTAGAGAACCGGGTGAGAGTCAGTGCTGCATACCTCACAGTGATCACTGCTATTACTAAAAGCAGATACTGTTTAACAGAAGCTGGTACCAAAATAAACAACTTGAGCAGCACTTTGGAAATTTTGGTATTAGCCTGCTCTCTTGACACTGAAAATGCTTCAGGATCCCAAAGAGCTTTTGATTATGTGCTTATCGCTACTGACATGGCATTAGACTTAAAACTGAGAGTTTTAAAAAAATTAATTAATTTAAAATTTCAATAAGCTCTTTGCATTTTATTTTAAATAACATGTTTTATGAAAATCACTGTTTTCCTAAACAGTGTTGTTAATAAGCAGGATGGCTTTTTAAATCATTTTTGCCACTTTCTTTAGTATCTTCCTAAAAGAATGAAGCTAGATTCTCCCAGCTTTTATACCATGACATATTACTCAACCTCTGGGAGACTCTGCTAGGTACTGGTGAGAGAAGGAAAGTGGAAAAGGTAGATATTATCTTAGTGGTATTGTTGTGAAAATGGTTTTTGACCTAGTGGGCTCCTGGAGGGGTCTTAGGAAACCCTGGGCGTCCTCAGGTTACACTTGAAAACTGCTGACCAAGAGTTTTCTTGTGAGTCTGAACTGGATGTCTTTCTTCTCTTCCAGGTTCTTTTTCCTGGCTGTGCAAGCGGGGGCCTGTGCTTGTGCTAGGTAAGTCTGCTTGGAAGGCCAGAGCGCTAGAACCTCTTCACCCCAAACAGCACTGCCTGGAGAGGGCTTCCTGGATGAGTTCCAGCTAGTTCTGTTTGGATTCAGGGGTGGCACCTTCAGCACATTCCTCAGGTTGAGAATAAAGGCAGATCTGGCTGCTCCTCCACTTGTGTATTCACAAATAATTGCATTTTCTGTAACAACAGAAAATAAGACAAGTGTGTGACGAAGCATGAGAAGTAACCCTAGCATAATCTCTGGCCATAGGTTATGGAAAGTGGGTTGCTTTGTTTCTCTGTCTTTGCACACGCACGCACATACACTTGTGCACACACACACACACACAGCGATTCCTCAGCATCATTTAAGGATGCATTACATCCAGCATAGCTACATTTTTTTTTTAAAGACTAGAGCTACTCAGTTAAATACTTCTGTGACCAACTTCATATCATTTGCTATTGATTCATTACTTATACCTAAACTATTATTTGTATCCCAGTATCATCATCTAACCACACTGTCCTTCATAGTGGTGTTTCCCCTTCATGCAGGCTCCAGTCTAGCTAGAGTCAGATCCTGAATTAGTTGTCTTTTCTTTATTTCCATGTTTATCATTTATGTGGGTTGGTGCCTGGATATCTGCACTCAAAAAATGTTCCTAAGTGGATAAGCACTTCAACCATGAAGAAAGTATCATTACAGGTGGGAACACATGCCGTCACATGTGTTTTCTTATTACTGATATAAACACAGAATATACGCATGTTAAATGGTGAAATCGTGAACCTACAAGGAAACAATTATAGGGATCAAGGAACCCAAACTCAGCTGAAGACTGTGCTCCCTCATAGATGTGACTCCAAAGATTTGGCTCAAGTGTGCATGGAAGCATTTTTAGCCTGAGTAATCTGATGTGAAAGTAACCATAGAGGGAAATAATCAACGTTTCGGACTGGGGAAAGGAAAGGTATTCTCTAGGTCTGTTGTAAGGAAAGATTCCCCAAATGTTCCTGGCTGTCCCTACCTGCAGGCTTGCTTGCCCTTTGCTGGGAGGAAGAGGCTGCTGTCCTGGGTTGACACTTTCTAGGTTTTCTCCAGTCTGGTGTGCATAGCAGCATGCCTAGAACGTATGTCTCCAGATAATTTCTTTGTGGAAAATTTTGATGAGTGAATTGGTGGGCGTGTAGAATATGAGACTGCCTGTGATTTTGAGCATATCCATTTTGTCAAAAATTATTTAGTTTTTAAAGTTATCAGCGTGTTTAAGTCACACAACATAGAAATATGTCAAGTAGAGCATAAATTGCCTATATAATCTCACTCCTCAAGGAAGTCGTCACTGGTAAACTTTTAAATCTACATGCAGACTTTTTAAAAATCAGAGAAAAAACAACAACAACAGATTTGATACATACTGTTTTGCCTTTTTTTTTCCTTACCAATATATTGTAGCTATCTTTTCATTATCGCCTTTTAGATAGTTCCTGCTTATTCTTCTTATTGATGAATTGGTTTTTGTTGTGTATGTGTGCTGTAATTTATGTAATCCCTGATGAAGGGCATTTAGGTGCTTGTCAAGATTGGTTTTTAGCAACATTTTTGCATAGACACTTTTATAATGAATTCTGTAGGGTCAATTCCTCAGATTGGACTTTCCAGATGGCAGAATCTATAGACTTAAAATTTTAGTGGGTATTCCTACTTTGCCCTTTAGATAGCCTATGCCCATTTATCATTCCTTCACTGACTTTGGAGTAGCCTCTAGTCTTTATGAACAGTGAGTAATCTTAATATTTTATTTCTGATTTTAATGCAGAACCTGTTTTATTATTTTAATATTTAGATTCTTTCTTAAATTAATTCTTTCTTAAAGTTAGGCACCTTTATATGTTTATCGGCCACTTGTATTTCTTCTACCCACTTATCTTCTGAATTACTATATGCGCTGTTTTTTTTTTTTTTCTAACTTCTCTATTCTGGATAGTAATCCTTTGTGACATGATACAAACAAGTTGTTTTACTAGATCTTGTTAGTCCTTAGTTGTTGTGGTCCTTGTCATCATTTCCATGTCCTCTGCCTCCTCTTCCTCCTTCTCCTCATCATTTTCCTTCTTACCCTCTTCACCTTCTTCTCCCTTCTTCCATCTCTGTCCTTTTCTTCTTCTTCTTCTTTTTTTTTTACTGCTTGAGTTGTTTATGATGTGAATACATATAAACTCTTTAAAAGCATAGGGTAGAATGAAGCTGTGTTGTGTTAACTTAGCTATTCTGTATCAGTTAGTCTTTTTCTGAACTGAAATTCATTTCAAATTATATCTTAACATGGGTTATAGTTATATCCCAGTTAAAGAGTTCTCTACATAACTGCTGTTTAAAAACACAAATAAAATTCATGTGCTTTGGTTCTTTTCTTTTTTGTAAGGATCTTTATTCTCAAGAAAATATATATGCAAAGAATATGTTATTTTAAATCCATAAATTTTGAATGGCATCACAATTTAAGGTGAGACATATCGCTTTAATTGTTGACTTCTTGTGTAATCCTATGTAGGTGATTTTATCATTGGATGGCCTTATTTTCCCACTGATGGAGTTAGGACTTAATTATTGAACCATCATAAAAGTTTAGAAGCTTGTTCATCATAGGATTAGAAAACTTGTTTTGTGAGAGAAATCAATTACTATTATGAGGGGGTTACTAAGAAAAATTTGGGCTGACCTCCAACATTGTCCTTATAAAAATATTTAGAGACCAAGATAGCTTGTAATTGGTCTCAAGTAGTATAGTAATTCATATTTCAGCCTTCGGATTTCTCCTGAGAATTAACTCCTTGAGCATTTCTTTATCAGAAAGGCCTTTTGTTATTTAACATATCTCGTTCTTCTTCCCCATGCTCCCAGCTTTACCTTCAACTGTTTGCCACCCCCTAATCAAAAAAAGTATTAGCAGGGGGTGCTTGGTTTCTGTTAGATCCTGTCCTTCTGTCTCTTTAACCAATTGTGTAAGTAGAATTCTAGGACTCTAATGAATCTCTAAAGGGATCATCATTTTTCACCATTTACTTAAAACTTTTTTTAGATTGGTAAGTGTCTTATTGTCCTGCTCAAGTTTGTGAGGATTTATTACAGGTATTAGATCTCTGCCACAGAAACACCACTGTGAGGGAACTAATTTGCTTGCCAGCAATAGCTGGGTACCTCATTGCAAAGGCTACCATGTCAGGAAGGACTCTGAAATGTGATAGGACTATATCTTTAATGCCTGTGCTATGGACATTGGCAAATGCATAGCCTATATAAAAACATAAAGGTGATCTCACATCTCTTCTTTAAATTTGTTTCTTATACGCATGGAATTTAAAGGTGGATTATCACAAACTCTTTCCAGATGACATTTTAAAAAAAACATTTCATTTCATTTCTCACTCCTAGCCAGATTTAGAAAGTGTTAGCCAAGTCAAGCTGATGATACCAAAATTTGAAGAACTTGGAGGGAGGACCACGTGGGATCTCCTGTTCATGTATTATGGAGTGCATTTTAATTTAAGAACTATTTATTGTGTAATTTCTCTTAGTGGATTAATCTGTTGGATGCCAAGGAAGACAAGATGATGAAAAGAGTTTATAATCAAATGGGGAAGAAAAAAGTATGTAAGATAGTACAATAAAAGGTGCAATTGCTAGCTAGCATCATCAGTTACTAGGGTATTGAGTTGAACTGACTGTGTGTCTCTTACTCTCTGGAATGTGTGCATATCATACACACTTACATACATGGCTGGGTGGATGAATGAATATGTTTTGATCTGTCAAAATTCTGTCAAACTGAACACAGCAGAAAAAGATGTTTGGGAAGAGGTAATTTGATGGACTTGCATATATCATCCTATAGGGTTTGAGAATTTGGTGAAGTCACTGAGAATTTAGGGAAGGCTGAGCAAACTCCATTCTATGAGTCCCACTTTGTCCTTATACACTTGGGACTGTCCTGCTGCTCCGTTGGTCCTGTTTTCTCAAGTCCTAGAGAGCTTGGCGTTTCTGCAGCTCCAGATGCATCACTTGCACAAAGGAGGGATTTGATCCTTAATTTGATATAGCACTCTGTTTCTTGTAGATTGATTCATGCATTTGGACTTCAGCTGTACTTGGAATGATTTTTCCTAATTTATATGGTAAGGTATAATTTTCTGGATAACTAGAAGTTTCATTTTTTTCCTCCACTTTTTCCAATGTCTGTTGTTACCAGTAGGTTCTGTGGAGTTGAATAAATGGCAGTGTGCACTATGTCCATTACAGAACAAGCACTTTTTCCCAAAATAAAAGCTTGATCAGTCTGATTCCATGAGAGGGACTTTACGATAGAATTTGACAGTCTCATTTGCAATATATACTTGTAGGCTATCTCCTTTTCTTCCTAATAATTATTATTGTATATTATTGCAGTTTTATTTGCTTACTGTTTTCTATGGGCTAGATAATAATTTAGCATTTCACCTATCTCATTTAATCCTTCAACAGGATTTTGAAGTTTTGTTATCCTCTTTTTAAAAATAAGGAAACTGAAGGTCAGAGAAGTTAAATGATTTGTTCAAGGTCACATACATAATCATTACGGAGCCAGGGAGAACTGGGCTATCAGCTGTCACTTCTACCATTGCCCTATGGGCAGGTGACTTTAGGGGAAGACCTAGACATCCATTTAGTTACATCCTACAGAGAATTTTTCTCAGGCAGATATGAGAACTTTTTAAAAAATATGAACATTTATATTGATAACATTCATATGTCCATATATTGATCTTCCATAAAGAAAAGCACACTGATACAGCATAAAGCCATATAGAATCCTAACAAAACGTGAGGAATATGTACTAGAATAAAATGAAACAATTGTTATATGTTCTGATACTCAAATGAATTGTGACTAAAAGAACTATCCAAGACCCACTTGAAGTAGCAAGCCTCTCAGAACGTGCTTGCCTCAATTTTATGAATGCTGGCTCTTTTCCTAGAGTCAGGTAAATCAACCTAAGTAACTTAGTTTAAAAGATAATTCTGTGGGATTCTGAAAGGTGAATATGCCTAATAGGAAAGTCAAAAGTTTAGGAATCTTCATTAGAAAATGTTTAAACCGCAGCATCAAAGGTTGCATGTCTTCTATGGTGTTATTATTTGGTAAACATTTATAGCTTAGTATTAATAATAAAGATGTAGCTTCCTTTAGTGAGAGGCTGTATACTTCCTTAGCTGAAAAGCTGTGAAGACCTTTCTCAGTTCATGAAACTGAAAGCCAGCAGGGCTTTTTTACAAAACACATTGTAATTTTGTATGTTATAGCTCAGCATGGTTTGGATTTCTTTCCTTTGTTTGTTTGTTTTTATTAAACATTTCTCTTTGGAGGAAATATCAGTGAAGATTTCATAATGGGAGCATTCTATGAGGAACAATGGAATTTTGGTTCTGAGTAAAATAGCTGTTCTTTCTCAATCAAAGCACTCTTCTTGGTAGTTAGCAATGCATCAAGGAAGCTGGTGTGGACCTTCCCGTGTGAGAGTCGCTCTAAACTCAGACTTTTTATTTCATTGCATTGCTGGGGTCCAGGAGATTATAGGGTAGGGTCTTTTGTCATCTGATCCTCTTCATGCCTTGAAGCACCATAGAAATACAGGCACGGCAGTTCTCTGTTCATATGGTTGTTTACTTAGAATGGAACAGAACGTCTCCATGTTGAGTGAAGTGTGCTGAGCTTTTGTATTTTATCACCTGTTAACAAATGTGAATACATTTTTAAGATCAGACTTTGAAACTCTTCTACTTAACATAATGGCAACAAGTCTGCTAGTCATGAACACCTTCTCTCCTAAGTCTCACAGCTCTTAGCATGAGCATCCACTATGCCTGCCTTCCCTGCCCAGCAGATGCACTTGAGGACAGACAGAGATGCTTAGGCAGCTTTTGTGGGTGCCAGGGCTACAACTCTGGCCTGAACAGGACGTTCCAGTGCCCCACTCTTAGCTGAGGGCCTGTGCTGGCTCCCATGTATTTTCAGGAAAACATCTGAAAAATGGGTATCACAGAAATAGTATACTTAGTAGCAAGAACACAAAAGCACCTTTATTTTAAAGTTGGACAACAAGGTTTGCCAACTCAAGCTGTTAGATGGTTAACTTAATGTAACCATGGGTAACATCTTTGAGTGTGTATTTTTTGTAGTTTTGATATTGGCAAAATGAAGGTAATGTTTGATCACAAGGTTTATCAGAATTTAATGCTTATTATGGCTGATCTAGCTACTTTATTTCCTGACTTTATCTGAAACTTTGACTGAAGTCTGTTTGTAAGACACACATATCACTTCTCCCATCTCAGCTGTGTCCAGTCCTCTTAATCATCTTTCATGATAAAATTCTTCTTTTATAAATATTTTGAAAAAAGGAAAAGTGAGTGTTAAATTAATTAGGGATTAAGGGGTATTAACACTTAGATTTTTATTTTTCGTTTTCTTCGGATCTTAATCTGTTCGATAACTACCAGCTGTGACTTCATTTTTATTCTGTCCAGCAGTGGTTTCTATAGGGGAGGTCCTCTGGGCCTCTGGGTGGCCTTTTCAGGATTGGTCCCTGATGCATGCCCTCTCCCTGCTGGTTTTTGTTCCTCCCTCTCCACCTGAGTTGTGGACTTAACTTTTAACCTTTGCTGTTCGGGCAGTGGTTCTCAGCCCTGGTTATTTGAGAAGTTTTTAAAGATACCAGTGCCTGATATTTAAAACTGCTATTTAAAAACTGAATTGGAAGCTGTACTGATAACTATTTTTTAAAACTTTTCCAGATTGTTAGGATATACTGTGTGGACTGAAGTCTCTGCTTAATGTAATGGAAAGGCAAAACTTACTGTAATGTAATCATCACCTTCATGTCTGTTGGGAGAGGTAGTTCTCATAAAAGTGACAGTGCATACTATAGAAGGGTGGGGCTCAGGTCCCTGCTAAACTCCAGCCCCATTTTTCCTGTATAGCTGTATGAGCTAGAGTGGTTGGCTGTGCATTCAGACAGGGGAAGAAACCTGGAGAGAGCCAGAGTGGGAGGTGACCACAAGGTGTAGGTGGAGCAGCCTGCAAATACATTTTGGCATTCTTTTTTTCATTCCTTTGTCTGTTGTTTTGTCAGTGTAGTATGTAGAAATGATTCCTCAGTGTGATCTGCCTGCTGAACCATACTATTTTTAGGTACTAACCCACACAATAGGTTTATAAAAAGGCTATTGAACCTCTTTTGAGGCTGCTGGATTTTGTCTGACAAGGACTGAGTTACAACTAGGCTCTCCCGCCTCACAGTTCAGGCATGGAGGATTTTTTTGTTTCTTCTTTAGAAAGCATCTGAATAGCTTAAAAATACAGTGGTTTGGCAGTCTGACAGGTGATGCCAGATGTCTACAGAACCTCCCCTGATGTCCCTGCACTAGACACAGAGCTTCGCAGGTGTTTGTTGGGTTGCAAATTTTTATTTCTTCTCATTTTCCTTTTAAAATGTGCTAAAATATGCATAGTTAGTAATGCTGGAAGGAGAAAGTGAACCTGTGAACCACTTTCTTGTTCTTTACTCTCTGGCATCTTTCTAAAAAGATGTGTTTTCTTCCACTGAGGGGATCCCCTTGGCTGGGTCCACTTATCAAGTGGAGTAGCCAGTTAAAGCCAATACCAAATGCTGCAGTAGAAATTACAATGGCAATCAGACCTTGCTGGGCTCTCATTTTCAGTCCTTTCAGAGGTAGAATCACGAGCTTATAATAGTTTCAATGGAAAAACAGTCTCTCAATGTATCTGAAATAATGTGGTGCCCTTAATGTGTCCAAGAAATAGATTGAGCATTATCAATGATTCTTTTCTTCCTTTATTGTGTTTCCTCTATTAACAGGCTGTAATAGTCAGTTTGTTATATCATTGCTGTATAACTTTGACTTTTGAAAGTCTATATCTTTGTACGATCATTCCCAAACTAATTTTCAACCAATTAGCCAAGCAAAGGTTTTCTCTAAGCAGTGAGACAGTGAAGGGAGTGACAATCAAAATCCTCTGACAACTTTTATGATTAATACTGATAGCATTTAACTCCCTTCTGTTGGTATTAAAGTTAGGATTCTCTTTTGCATTGAAATGTGCTCCTGGCAGTTACACCACTCTGTAAGGAAAGGGCTAGCCTGTCTGGTCAAGGGGAGTATTCTGGCTTTCCCAACAACATTTGGACCATGTCCCCCATTTCTTCTCATTAGTATTTATCTAGGGACATGTACCCTCCAAATATCCTTGGGGATTTGTGTCTGATCTAGGCAACTAATCCATGTTGATGCCATAGCTATTCCCTTAGCGAGGCTGAGCAATGGGGACTCTTCAGGCGATAGCCTTTCTGGTCTCTTCTTTACCTTCACTCCTGAGGGATTAGTGATTTCTTTTTTTTTTTTTAAAGATCCATTTATTTATGCATACAAGAGCTGGGGTACAGGCCAGAATCATGGGAGGTGAGAGGATTCACCAGATACAGAGTGGGGAGCAGAACAGGCAGACTGACTGACTGAAACACACTGCTGAGGGGAGCAGTGGGCACAGCAGGAGGTCCGCCACACCATGTGGGTCCCCTCCCCAGCTGGGGGCAGGGATCGAACTCGAACT
The DNA here is from genome assembly GCA_019455555.1 of Galemys pyrenaicus. NCBI lineage: Eukaryota > Metazoa > Chordata > Mammalia > Eulipotyphla > Talpidae > Galemys > Galemys pyrenaicus. The sequence continues at coordinate 3,915,473 of JAGFMF010011673.1, forward strand.
CATGCTGCAGTGGCTGTGGTTTGCTTCACAGTGCGTTGCTTAACCCAATGCACCACCAGGGAGGCTCCTGGGTTAGTGATTTCTAACCCTGCAAGGAAAGAGTTACCGGGGCTTTTGTTGAACTATTATGCCCAGGCTCACTTCTCTCCTGCTCCTGGATTTATATCAAAAGGTTAAGATATGGAGACTAGTAAGTAGAATTTTGTCAAGATCCTTTAGATGAAGTTATCTCTATGGACAGTTGTATGTTCAGGAACTATCTATGTAGTTCAGAACTTCATTATCTAGATGGACAAGCCCAGCAATGATGAGGAATTATCCATCATTGGGTAATTGATGAGCATTGATGGGTAATCCCCATCAATTACATTGGAAAACTTGCCAGCCCCAGGTAAGGTTGTGTCCTCCACTTTCATATTGTATATGTAGTTGTTGCAGAAATGACTACGGAGTTAAATGGTCCACTTCTCCTAAACTTGGGCAAATAGCTATTTCGTTCATTAATTTTCTGTCTTCTATTATTGGAGACTCTGTGAATGTTCTATTGACAGGGGCATATGTTGAATACCTGATTTATGTATCTCAAATTCAGAGGTAGTGTGTATGAGATCCAGTTTAAATTCTTGAGTATTGAAAGAATTATTGTTTAGTGTATGCTTTGTACTGTTGTCCTGCCCTTGCTTTTGTGTTGAGTGGGTGGTGTTAGTTTAGCACATTGATGTGCTTATCAGCAAGTTTCATTTATTGATAAAGCAATTACATAACAGGGGCCATTCAGAGGCTGGGAAGTAAATGCCTAATATGCAGTCCTTATTCTGATCACTTGAGCATAAGCACATATATGCACATTCTTTTCAAAAAGGAAAAGCTGACTTGTTGAAATTTATCTGAAACCGTACACTCTTTTGCCCTGATGGATAATGATAAAGAGCTGGAAAGAGGATCTTGGATGGTGGGAGGATCATTTATGTCATTTACAGAAAGTGATTTTACTGGGTTTACCTTATCACAGACATGGAGATTGCAGTTTTCCTCCCAGGGAACTGCATGTGTAGCAAATGACTCTTTATTGCATGTGAACAAGATGTTTGTCTTTATGTGGTAGGTGTTTAGTAATAATTGATGAATGGAAAACCATAATGCTTTCAAAAGTCTTCTTTTATAGCTAAACTTTTATATGTAACTTTTTTTTTTTAACCTCAAATTCTAGCTCAGGATAATTCATGTTTTCTTCACTTTTTCCCTCCCTCATCATTATCTAGGCTCTAAAATACAGTAAGTTAGTAATTTACATTTCTTATTATCCAAGTTTTTTTTTCCCCTTTTTCGTGTAAGTCACTGAAGAGTTTTATTGGACAGTGCTGTGACATTGGTAGGAATTCAGTCCTTCACAAACTAGAATGTAGCAGCAATTCAAGCAAAGATCTTCCATATGTTACCAAACCAACCTGCTAGGTATAAAAGCATTCAAAGAGAAAACATGTCCAAACAGATGTTTTCACTGTGTTATGGTAAGAGGTTATTGAGCTTGCTCCAGCTCAGATATGTGAGTCTGCTCACGTGCTATTCTCCTTCTAGGCCCAGCTTGGTTCTTCTCCAATGTCTGCTCTTGCATTCGTCTCTAATTTTATTACCAGTTTTCATTTGAATCTACTGGAGCATGGGATGCTGCTGCTTTGTTTCTTGGCTGAGAACTTGATCCTGGAAGTCCTACGAGAAGATGTGGTGAGGAACAGAGCCAGGTTCACACACCCTAATGGTGGAGAAAAGGCCGACACTTGTTATTCTGGAATTTTTCTAGTAATATTACCTTTCATGATTCTCTTCCATTTAAGAGAGATTAGATGCTCTTAGAAGATTAATTTCTGGTTGACTTTAAAACTTACTACCAACACAGCCCAGGCCTGGGGGCAGAGTGGGAAAGACTGGCTCAATGATTCCTGCCTTCCCCACGAGCCTTCTAAAGGCTGGGGGATGTGCCCCACCCTGGCAGGCCCTCTTACCAGATTTTCAGACATTTGAGAGCTAAAGAGTCTTCCTACTAACCATGTTTGCCAATAAACAGCAACTGCCTTTCCATGAGGCCTAAGCTATCACTGGAAAACCTTCTTGTACTTGAGGAACTATTCCCTCTTAAAGGGATTTCTGAGTACTTATTAACCTATTAGGCAGATGATCTGAACAAGAAGACTGAATTAAGCTTCATATTCCCTAAGGTTTTATTAAAAGCCAGTGTGGCACGTGATTGACAGGGAACAGAAATTTCTCTTCCAGATGTTTTTATTTGTTAAGTAAATTACTAAATGACCAAATTAATGATTTTATTTACTAATTGGTTTGGGAGGTGCTTTAGTGATTTCTTTTCTAATAGTCTGAGAGACGGGATAGGATGCTATATACAGAGCTGCCACCATGGTTATAGGGAGAACTTCCTTTTAAAACTCAAAGTGAAGGTTCTTTGATGATAATACAGGGATGGCCAAGGGATAATTCTCTTCTGAGCTATCTCTTTTGTGGGCTCTGAAAGTTGAGCAGTTTTTGTGGATAATCATGATAACTGATGAGGCAAGAGTGAAGTGTGGAAAACCAGTAGGAAGGAAAATTAACTTTCACACTGATTTGTTGACATGTAGATATTATCTCCCTGAACCACACAACTTGTGGTTTCCTGATAAAAAGATGCAGTCAACTTATATTTCCATTAAGTTAACCTTTGGTAGGACCATCAGAGCTTACATTAACCATAGAACAATTTCCCAGCTTGTAGTAATAGACACAGATCTTCATTTATTGATGCACTGAAGGATATTTATACTTACATCCAAAGGCTTCTTTACTTTATATGGGTATCCCCACTAAAAGAAATGTATACTCCGTATTTGTGCAGAAAGAAGAAAATAAAATCACACCAAGTGCCAAAACCCAAAGAGAAAAACTGATGACATTTTTCTTAGGAATTTCATCATCTTTTTTCTGTGAATGGTTGTCTTTGTGTGTCCATGTGTGGGTTTATTATTTAGTTGTGAACATGCTGGGTGTGTGTTAAAAACATTAGACTCTTGCACATCTTTTTATCTCATCATTTTTACAAATAATATTTTTATACTAGAACCTTTATTATATCAACTTTATAGGAGCTGACATAGTTCTTTTCAAGAATATAGATGTAGGCAAAGAGGTCTTGCACTTCTTGCCCAAGTAGTTCCCAGGCGTGGTGCCTTTAGCTGTGGAGCCCAGAACACACTTATAGCTTAGATCTAGCTGGAGCTGATTAAGTTTTTATTACTATCTGCACATGTTGAAAAGTTTCCCTTGTGAATGATGATGTAGAAGAAAAAATGTTTATTAAATGAGACACTGGTGCCCAGTGATAGAACTCTACATAGTGAAAATAATTGACTTGGTTGATTTCTAGTATAATCCGTGCTATACCACTGGTTGGCGTTAGGGAAGCTGGACTCTGGTTCCCTGAGGGGCTTGGAAGGGTGATATACAGTGTTGCTTTAGTAAATCCTGACATTCCCCTACTTTACATACTTGAGATTACCCACCCAACAGTGAATTGAGGACTCTAGAGTGTGAAATTAACACATCAAGTGAATTTTATGTCATGGTAGCCTTGGGCTGGTTTTTGCAAATTAAATTTTGCAGAAATTAGCTTCAGCCCTGCCAAAGCCGTACTAATTTAGTAGTGGTGAAACTAAACTATTTTCATGACATTTCTGCACTGAGAGATAAGATTTTATTTAGTTTTGTACTAGGACAGTGAGTCTTCCTGAATAAATTGCCTGTTTGGTAAAAATTACTGTTGACCAAGAGTGATTACCCTCATTAACACTTGATTCTCACTGTGTAGAAGTTTGAAGAGAACATGAACATGAAGAATGGTGTATCAGCCAGCAGAAATACCAAAACCACTTTCCAAGAGACTTTTATGGGTGATATTCATTTGGCATTTAGAAAAAAAAAGATTCATTTTTCAGAACACTGAGAGGGAATCTATCTCTCCGGCTCATAATCACATTAACAAGACTCACAACCTGAATATGTAACATGAATGCCAATTTACTAATTAAAAAAAAAATAGCCATTATGGGAACCTGAGTACTGACAGCTTCACAGCCCCCAAGTTCACTGCCTAAATGTAGGAAGATGTCTGCAGGTGGCATTCATAAGCAAAACAAAGAAGACAAGTGAATTGAATAACCATTAGTTTCAGATGAGCATGACGCTGGGGAAGACTGTGTACTGGAGGCTCCTTCTTCCCTTGGTGCCCACATATATTGACATTTTCTCCAGATCCTCCTTGTTCCATGTCGCTAGTCTCTTGCCAAACTCTTTGTTTAATTATATTTTGTCATTAATTAGGATGCAGTCAAACCTCACAGGCCTAGGGGCTTCTTGCTTTTCAAAGTCTAAAGCTCACAGGGTGATCTTTTCCCCCATTTCTACTCTTGCTGACGGAAGTTTCATTGAGAAAATGAAAGCCCATGACAGCTGGCTCTCCAGGTAGGGTTCTCTTTGAACAATGGCATTATGATGTGTCACTTTTTCCAATGAGGCTGTTCCTTTGTTTTGGCTTAGTCTCCACACTAGCATTGCTCTATTCATGTAGATGTAATCACTTATATAAAACTATTCTGCCTAAATGTTTCATATATATGCTTTATCTGTTGACTAGTCAGGCAATAGTTTATGTTGTGTTGGCTTAGGGTGTTTGGCCTGCTGACATACTTACACACTTCAGCTCTGTACTGGCTGGCAACATGTCATGTAACTGATTTTTTTTTTTCACTGTGCCAGGTAGTTTATTAAGCAGGGTGAGTAATACAAAATTAAATAGGCTTCTCAGACTTCTAGTTCTCAGTCTTGTGGGAGAGATGAACATGTAAATAAATAATGGTGATGTTAGATAATATCTGCCAGATTCTAGAAGAGGAATTGAACCTTGGCTTTCCAGAGGTGGTGTAGGGTGAAGGTTGATCAGGTATTTCCACCCTCCCACCACTGATGATGGACACCTGAGGTGCTGCGAGCATTCCAGGGTGGGCATGCGCAAGTGGATGCACCTGTGTTGGACACTGGCTTAAATGGGCGGCGTCATGAGGACACCAGAACTGTGAGAACTGCGAGGACCAACAGACAGAACTACGAGAACTGCCAGGACCAACCGACTGACAGGACGAGGGAGCAGCAGCAGAGAGAGAAGAGAGCAGCCGAGAGGGTGAGATGCACTGGGGGCTGGGAGGCCTGCCAGCCTCCCGGCCCCCCGGCACCCATGCCTGCTATGTACCTGGCCACCTCTACTAAATAAAGTATGAAAAGCCTAAAAGCCACCGAGGGCTCCAAGACCTTCCTTGACCCGTCTGCCCAGAACCATCCCGGACCCTGCTCCAGCGCCCCCATCCTGCTGCTACAGGTGGTAAGAATACAGGGAAGATACAGGAGCTGGAAAGAAAATGTTGTTGGAAAGAAAGTCCATAGTGCTTGGGATTTGGGTTAAGAAAGGATTAGTAATAGGGAAAGAAAACACTGGTTTGAGCTATACTGGTAGAGAGGAAAATTTCCTTTAACCCTCTGGGTCTTCTCAGGCTAGTTGAGTAGTTAAATTAACATCAACAGACTAGTAGGCTATTAAAAATACATGTATATAGAAAAAATACATGGATATAAATTATAAAGTAAATGGGACAAGATGAAGGTATATATTTTGAATTAAGGAGTAGGATAGAGACCTGAGGCTTCAAGGAGAGGAGCAGGGAGACTCATGATGAGGCGATGGTGACTCATGTAACAAAGACCAGACTCTGTAATCACATGATGCCCTGCCAAATAGCCTTTGCCAATACAGAGATTATTTCTGATTAAAAAAATTCTAATTCTGAGAGTAAAATCACCATCAAAAGACATGGAATGGTTGTTTGGATCAGAAACTTGCATACTCTACTTTCTGTTGTCTCCAGGAAACCCATCTGAGGTCCAAAGATAAACAGGGTCAAAATAAAAGATTGGAAAACAATCCAATGAGAAAATAGTACCCTAAAAGAAGATAAAGACAAATATACTTACATCTAATAAAGTACACTTCTAGCTATAAAAGGCAACATGAAATAGGGATGGACATTATATAAAGATTAAAGGGTCAGTCCATCAGGAGGACATATACTCATCAATATATATGCATCAATGAAGGAGTATCAAAGTGGGTGAAGTAATTATTAACAAACCTAAAATAGCATTGACAGCAACATAATAGTAGTAGGGGAGTTTTAGTATCTCAATTATATCAATGGACAGATAATCAGACAGAAAATCAGCCAAGTAAACAATAGCCTTAAATGAGGAATTAGGCAAGATGGTTAATAGAGATTTACAGAACACTCTAACCACCCCCCTCCCAAAGTACATATTCTCAAGTGCACGTGAAACCTATAGGTTAGACCACATTTAAGTCACAAAGAGTATCAATAATTTCAAGAACATTGAAATCGTATCAAGTTTTTTGTTTTCTGATCACAATGACATCAAACTAGAAATCAACATCCAAAAGGACCAGGAAAACTGTCAAGTATGTGGAGATTAGATAACATGCTACTGAATGGATTTTGGATTAATAAGGGAAACAAAGGAGACATGAACCTTTGGGAAACAGCAAAATAGATATTAAGAGAAAAGTTTATAACAATACAGGCTCACATCAAGAAACAAGGAAGATATCAAATAAGCAATCTAGCCTTACAATTTAAAGAACTAGAAAAAGAATGAAGAAAACCAAAAGCTACTAGAAGGAAGAGCATAATTTTTAAAAATCCATTAAAAAATGGGCAGAACTAAATAGATGCTTCTCCAAAGAAGACATAGAGATGACCAACATGTATATGAAAAAATGCTCATCACTTGTCATCAGAGAAATAAAAATCAAAATCACAGTGAAATACTACTTCATTCCTTTGGGAATGGCCTGTATCAATAAAACCAGGAATAGTAAGTATCAGTGAGGGTATGGAGAAAAATAAACTTTCATGTGCTGTTGGTGGGAATGTAGACTGATCCAGCCTCTATGGGAAATGGTATAGAGATTTATGAAAAGATGAAAAACATCTGTCAGATGATGCAGCAATATTCTAGGTATTTAGAAATACAAAAACATTAATTTGAAGAGATATGCACCATCCTATGTTCATTGCAGCAGTATTTACAATAGCCAAGCTATGGAAACAATGTCATAGCCATGATGTGTGGATAAAGATGTGGTATTATACACACAATGGAATACTACTTGGCCATGAAAAGGTGAAATCTTAAAATTTGCAATAACATGAATGGAACTGGAGGAGATTATGCTAAGTGAAATAAGTCAGAAGAAGAGGTCCTTTGTAGTGTTTTATTTTTATTTGTTGATGGAGCACCGGTGAAAGTTTAACTTCATTGGGTGTAGGAATTTTTTCTCTATTCTTGACTGCTGTCTAAGATCTACCTGTCATGTTTTTTTTTTTCTTGATCCTGACTTCTCATAGCTTATACTCAAGATTTTGGCATTTGGATCTAAAGAAGTAGAGTGAAATGAAATCATTCTTAAACATTTTTTGGGTAAATCATCTTTTAACAGCAACAGCCAAAACAGCAAAAAAACCTCTGGTTCCAACAGATGAAACAGATGCTGGGAAAATTAGAGGATCTGGAGTAGGGTCAGCAGAACCCTTGATGAGAGAACTCAGCTTAGGTACAAGCAGTGGTGTCAGCTTTACTAACAGACTACATGTCACCCCGCAAAACAATGCAGTGGATCCCGAATTCTTAAGGCAGATATTTCACCTGCACACTTTTGCTGTCTTTACTTGTAATGTCATCTTGAAGGGATTCTGTGTTCACTGTTGAGGCCTTATCACCAAGAGTAGGTGATCCTTGAACTGTTGACAGTTTTCGGGGTTAACTTTGGCTTATATCTACTTCGAAATGCTGTTCGCTGTGGTACTATCCATATTGCCCCAGGAATTGATTTTCTAGTGCATACCCCTAGACCCCTGGAAGTTAAGAGTTTATGATGGATGGGTTCCTCCCCACCCCATACTTTTCTGTAATGGAGAATTCAGAGAATGGTTTTGTTTAGAATTTTTAAAAAAAATTTTTTTTGCACTTTCTAGAACTGAGAATGTACATTCTACTATCTTCTGCTATTATATTCTTTTTGTTCTTTCATTTATTCTGTTGGCATGTCCAGTCTTTGGCATTTCCAAAGACTTAGTAGACTGTTGATTTTCTGTGAAACTGATATCATGGTCTAGATCTTTACCCCTACCTGTGCTGACTACTAGATTACATTTGGCAGTTGGGGGCTTTGTCAGAGAGAGTTAGAAAGGTGCATTATATGTCAGTTGTCTGCATGGTCTTGAACTTGACCTGTATGTGATAACACAGAAGTTCTTTGGCCTGTGGCATTTGGTCTGGGTCTGTCTGCAGTAGTTCTGATGAGAAGTAGCCATGTCTCTGCTCACTAGGCTTGGAGGTGTTTGAGATCAGAACATGAGTCTCTTCCTCTATCTTAGCTTTAGCTAGCCAAAGCGTGTGTCATCATTACGGGTTCAGTAGCCTACAGACTGTCCTTCACGAATAACTTGTGTTTCCACTATGGCCTATTGTGGAGGAGAATTGTCGAGTCTGAAACACCTTTTAGTTGAATTTTTGGGAATGGGGATAATAAAAATACAAGAGAAATGTTTCACCAGGGAATTTTATTTGATAGAAGCATTGCTTATTTTGTCAGTACCGCTGAAGTTAGTGATGTGATGGAGACCAGAAGTTTATAAATGTTTCTGTTGTATCCTGTTTTAAAGGAAAAGCCTCTTCCAACATTGACTAATTAACATACATGAATTTGTAAACTCAGTTTTTGGTTTAACTTATTTGCTTTTATTTCATAGGCAGTTATTCTAAGGAAGCAAGCCAACATAACTTAATAAAGAGAAAAAAGAGAACGTTTCATTTTGCTAATTGCAGACACAAATGTGTGGTGTGCAGAATCTCTTGCTTAGACATTCATTGTTGGGAATTACTTCCTATTGTGATTTCAATAAAAATAATTGAACCTTTTTTAGTCTGTTAGATAAAATTAAACTGACAAACTGTGGAATGCCTGGGAACAACATCGAGTTTGCTTATGGCGGCTTCAAGGCCTGGGTGCACACCAAACATGGGCTGGGTGCAGCTCACATTTCTAGAAAGAAAACACTCCCACATGTGCTAAAGCATGTGCATTACATAGTGTGCTAGCTCAAGTAAGTAATTGTTCCATTCTTCATCAGACCAGTGTTCTTTTTTTTTTATATAAAGATTTATTTATCTATGTATACAACAGTTGGGGTACAGGCCAGAGTCCAGGGAGGTGAGAGGATTCACCAGACAGAGCAGGGGGCAGAACAGGCAGAGTGACTGAAACACTGCTGAGGGGAGCAGCGGGCGAGGCAGGAGAGGTCTGCTGCGCCATGTGGGTCCCTTCGCTGGCTGGCAGTGGGGATCGAACTTGTGCTGCAGTGGCTGCGGTTTGCTTCATAGTGTGTTGCTCAACCCACTGCACCACCAGGGAGGCCCAGACCAATGTTCTTGCAGAAGAAAACTGAAGGGAAACCTGAATGCTATCCTGGGAAAGAATAAAGGAAACTATTTTTAGGGAGGCTTTGTGGAAAGAGTTTTTTCCTGTTGAATACTTTGGTATTGGAGAGGCTGGATTAAAGTATGTTTGTTAAAAAATAGAACTTTAAATGTAAATATTTTCTTTCATAATCCCTTCTTTTAGCACACTTACCCATTTCTTTTCCTGTGTGGGCCACTTTGTTTGTGTGGTGGACTTTGAACTTCTGGGCAGTTTTGCTCCTGATGTGTGGTAGTGTATATTAAAGATCGCTCCTCCACCTATTTCCTTTTTTTCTGGTTTCCTCTGATGACTCCATTTAAATAATTGTGTCACTTGTTAACATTTACCTGTCAAAGGCAGACAGGATATCAAGATAAAATTTAAAGTGGAATGTGTTCATTTCGGCTCTTAGTGATCATCCTGTTGGATAAACAAATATTTTCTTAGAGAGGGAGTTGAAACCCATGTGGGAAGGTTTGTATGTCAGTCTGACCCCCTTGGCCAGTGAGAAACTTCCAAAGTCAGGGCTTCTGCCCGATGTCTCTCCCGTTTCTTACAGAAAGCCTTGCGAGTTAGTAAATGCTTTCTGTGTGCTTGAATGAGTGAACAGCCACTGGCTATCAGAAGTTTGATTTTGTGCTGTCTTATTGTTTTATCTGTTCTTAATCAGAAATTTGGTTTTGGTTGGTCGAGCTCCATAGTGAATATAGAAGTGCATTTGTACTCTGGAAATTTATAGTCTGATAATGAAGATAGGAAATAGTCATGGAGAGCAGAAAAGGTCAATTTTTAAAATTAGCTTTATAGAAGAATTTAGGCTTACATATTTGATAAGAGGAGAACATTAAGTAGATGTTGGGGAAGAGGGTGAGTATAAATTTAGGTGGTGGTAGAACAACTCCTCTGCTGAATCCTGGGCTGCTCCTTCCCCTGGACAGGAGCTAATCTGGTCTAATCTGATCTTGACTGTGCCAGAGGCCCACAGCATGCAGGCTTTGTTGGTGCTGAGGCGTGCTGCCCCGGCCCCCTGCCAGTGGGTGCTCCCTCTTTCCCTGGGCCCTCAATGTCATCCCCTTGGGCAGCAGCTGGGAGTTTCCATGCGGGCTACGCAAGTGCTGTCTGAGGGCCAGCACAAAGGTGAACACTTTACCACCCGCCACCCCATTGTGAGCAGCCTTGCTGGGGCTCAGGCTGCTGGCTTCCAGCCTTGGTGGTTCCGCTGCATGCTGCCCCAGGGTATGGGCTGCAAGGATCAGAGCAAGCTCCAGCAGCAGAGGCAAACTCCAAGTCCCCCGGCTCAGGGCTGTGACAAAATGTGTTGGACCTGCCTGGGTAGCTCCAGCTCCGTAACTCCCTGGAGTCACAGGAAGAGAGGCCCACAGAGTGCCCCATGCCCTAAAGCTGCTGTAGGCTCTTGTTTTCATTAGGCAGTGGCCATGAAACAGCACTTAAAACAGTACCAAAGACCATGTGCCAAGGTGGGGGACTGGCCATTGTCTGTGGGTTCTTATCTATGCAAGACCACTCAGAGCTATATTTTCATTGTTATACCACCCTGCTGAAGAGGCACCAGGTGCAGTGTAGTAATAGTACTGGCCCCACTGATGCTGGCTCCAGCCGTGGCTCCTTGGAGCCCAATAACCCATGAACCCGCCCAGACCTCAGAGCAGGTTAGGCCTGTGCAGGTGCTGGGATTTTTTATTTCCCTTTTGTATTGGTACCTACATTGTAAATGTACCAATCAGATTCAAGCTCAGCTTGTGAGTTAATTATTCAGATTGAAAAATGGAAGTGAACTGATTGGTGCTCACCGGCACTAATCAGGAGGTTAGGACTAAAAGTGGTCCAGTCAGGCTTATAAGGGTGGGACCCTACAAGAGGCTGTTGGGAAGAGTAAGGGCCAGCTTGAATTCAGTCTGTTCTCAGCCTCTGAAGAAAGAAGGACTCAGCAGCCGACCTCTAGCAGAAGAAGCATTGAGAAGATGGCCTTGGAGGGATTCAGCAAATCTTCAGACCTTCGGAGACCTCCGCAGAGGCCTGGATGCTGTATCTGCCTCCAGCCCTGTCTCTGACCTGCCTGCACAGAGCACTGCTGGCCTGGCCTGGTGTCTCAAAAGAGCTGGTTGCTGTTGGCTTATTCCAGGAGCTCACGAGAGCTGTTGTTCATTTGTGTAGACCATCAACTCGCAGTGAGCTGTAATGCTGGTGTCTCTGACACCACCTCATGGTGACCAGCACCACTGACAAATGCTAACCAGCTCGTTGACAGGTGACCGGCACTCTGTGTCCAGCTGCCTGTCAGAGCTGTCCACCCCTTCTGATTATCTGGCACCACATCCCGGTGCTGTTGTCTCCACTGCTGTCTGGTCGAGTGTCTGGTGCTCTCCAGCCCAGACTTCAGACTGGTGTGGCGGGCTGCTGTGGCGTCATGTCAGTGGTGAGCGTCGCCAGTTGCCACTGTGAGTGGACCCCGGTGCACTGCTGACCAGTGTGCCCTTGTTCCGGGATAGTGCCATCTTAACAGTGGGGGACTACTGGACAGTACGACATTACCTGTGGTGAGACAGCCTGCCAGTTGTGGCTCTGGAAATGCTTCGTTTCCTCAGTCTCTTGTTTGTTAGATAATACCCAATTTAATTGCACTCTGAGCCTGGGTGATCTTGCAAGGTGAGAACCCACAGACAGTGACCTATCCCCGACTTTGGCACTGTCTTTGGCATCGTTGTAAGCACTGTTTATGGCCACTGCCTACGCACAGCTGGACCTGAGACAGGGACTTGCATGATAGTGAATGTTGTTGAGTACAGGAATTGGCTTTTCTTCCTATTAGTCCTGGGTTTTCTGGTCTTTGAGTTCCTTTTTCTCGCTTTAACACTGACTGGATTTGCTGCACATCCATTTATTTGTGCAGCCCGGAGCTTTTAACAAGTACTGTTGATTACCTGTTTGTATCAGATGCCAGTTCCCTATATCAGTTGAGAGCCACACATTTATACTGTATAGCTAAGAGTCAGGGGAAACATAGGATCATAATTAAACAAGGATGTGGATGTTATTTATAATGAAAACTCACATTTAACCACTGCCTAGTCAGTGTTAAACACTGGGCTAAATCCTTCCTTAAATTACAACCCTTTCTGACTTCCAAACTTCTTGTTTTCAGGAGAAAGTTAAAATTCCTTGGGCTAGTTTTCAATGCTTTGTCACTTCAGCTAATTAACTCGTCTTTCCAGCTGTAGCTTTGACTTCATGAAAATGAATCATCTGCTCAGGCCACGCCCATTGATCCATCCTCCTTGGCAGGCTCTGCACACACAGCCAGGAGTGCTCTGCCCTTTCTCTCCCTTTGAAAGCAGAGTGAAACGGGTGTTTGAAGCATCCTACCATTGTGCCTTCTCCCACTGGGGCCTTTTTCTCTGTCCTGCAGCCCTTGCTGCGAGTCCTGCTTCATTCTCACTCTGGCATACTGCCTTGCATTTCCATTGACTTCTCAGATGCTCGCTGCTCATCCGCAGCCCTTTGTTACCCGCCCCCGGACAGCACAAGCTGCGGGCACCCACACCTGCCTTCCTTCCAGTCTCCCAATGGTAAAGTTGTAAGGATCCTAAAATTACGAGGTTTTTAGATCTAACCTTTCCATCTTATAGGTGGGGAAAGAATTGGCTGTGGGTTAGAGAACAAAAACAGAACTTATTTAAGAGGAAAAGGGGAGGTGATAATTTTGTATTTGTGTTTTTGGGGTGTGAGATCCCAGACACATACATCATGTATTTTATCTTCCTGCAGCCCCTCCACAGTCTTCACTGTCCCTGTATAGATGAGACACAGGTGCAAAGGTGCAGGCTGACTTATCTACAGCACCAGCTCATAAAGGGAAAAGGGGACTCTTCAGATCAGGTTGATTCCGAAGGACTCTTAACTCATCTCTGCCTGTCTCCTAACTCCTGGTTTTGTCTCGCTGCTACTTGAGGCTACTTGCTACTTGAGGCCAATACTCAGTGAGTTAATTTAGCTTTCCCCCCGCATTTGCCCTTTTTTCCTATTCAAAATATTAGTTAAATAGCATCTTGAAATCAGGTTTTTCATTACTTAGGTGCTTTAGCCCACAGAGCTCTCGAGTAGTCTTGCTGTTTCACTTCCCCTGGTGGAGAGTTTGCCCAGCCCGGCTTGTATTATCTGCATCATGAAGACGGTGGTGGGTTAGATGCCTTGAAATACAGCTGGCCTGGCTGCTGCTGCTTCTGAGTTTGACTGCAGCAGCAGCAGCAGCAGCAGCAGCAGCAATAGCCATGATTATTAATGCTCAGAAAGGCAGAATCAGCTCTTTTACCTAATGTTTTTCTGGTTTGTGGAATACTGTTTAACTGTATTTCTGGTTGAAAATACTGCTGCCATCAGGATTGTTTCTTGTCTAAATGAAGGTGTTGTGCATATAGTCTTGTGATTGACAGGCCCATTTACTTAACTTAAAACTAGCCTTGCATTGGTTTGAAAGTATAGAAGATAAGAATACCAAAAGAAAAAAAGGCATAGTAATTAAGCCTAACTTGTGGTCGATGGCTGGATAAGAACGTTCATCTTTAAAATACTGAGAAATGTAAATATTTGACTTGCTGTAATGTGACCATACATTCTTCACTGGATCGTGATTATTTAAACCTTCTGTCGAGCTCTTAGACAGATGGTCTTTTGAGTAATGAACACTCCTTTGAATACAGCAAGATGTCATTTGGTGAAATGATGAAGTGGCATTATTAATAACAATCTTATGCAACCAGACAAGCCAGAGTGAGGATGGAGAGCTGCAGGTTAGAAAAATTCTAAACCCCACTGATGGTTAAAAGGTAGCACCTTCTCAGGCCTTTCGACAGCTCTTCTCCAGGCCCGCACAGGAGTGAAAGCAGAGACTGTCACTGTGTTACTGGGACCATCAGACTGTGTTGATGAAGGGTTCTCTGTCTTTGTGTTACTGGCTTTGGAATGGCTGACACTCCCCCCTCTGCCTGACTATAATAGTCTATGGCACCAGTGTCGTGGTGAATTAGGGACACGTGGAAACAAAAATGATCAAGAAGACAAAGAATTTTGGCCACTATTTTTGTATATTTAGCCTTGAAAATAATGTTGTATCACACATTTTTTAGCAAAACAAGGAAATAGTTTATTTTCCTCCCATATGTGTGCCTCCAGCTCCTTTGTTTAATTCGCCAGAATTTTAGGCACATATAATTGTAGCTTATTGATTTGTAATCATCAGGAGTAAAGTATCCCACTAAAGTAACTTTCTAAGACTTCTCCCACCAGCATGGCTTTTTCAGTTCTCAGGAATCCCGTGCTGACTCCTGTGACCGAAGACCATCAGCCTAATCCTGTGTGCTTTATCCCCACGCGAGCAGCTTACTTTCAGGTCTTTCGTTTTGGGAATAATTACAGGAAGACTTTGGGAGGAATGAATAGTGGGTTAAAGAGGATGCCTTTATAAGAAGAGAAGGATTTTCAGTGGAGCCTGAAGGGAGTGGGGAGTCAAGGAGTAGTCCTAGGTCAGCAGGAAGGATGGAGCTGTGAAGCATGGGAGGTAAGCAAGAAATGGGCTTTGGACTGGGGTTTAACTGCCTGCTCTTGCCACTTCTGGTTGGGGATAGGCTGTGTGTCTACCATTGCTTCCGGGGAGGTCCATGAGTTGTGTGGAGTGAAGGTTGCTGGCAGTGCAAGCTCAGTACCGTCCAGACTCCAGTTCTATTTTGTGTGCACATCCTGTCTAGTGAGAGAAAACAACTTCTGTTTTCCATATTCTTGCTTGAAGAAGCCTCTTAGTTGAGTTGTGTTCGAGCACCTTTGAGTGCTCCTATTTGTCTCTCAGTCCAGCTGTATGCAGGCCCCTTGGCATCTCCAGAGGTTCCTGCTCCTCTGTGGGGCAGATGCGTCTCTCCACTGCTTTGCTTCATCTGCCACATGTTTCTGCCCCAGTCTTGCTGTGCCTTTGCATAGGCTGCTGCTTCTCACCTGGCCCAGGTCACTGGCCTTCCCATCAGGACTGGGTGGGTATGCCATCCCTTGTGATGTGTGCTCCATCCAGACAGCTGGCCTGGGCTCCTGTAGGACTGTGTGAGTTTACATTCTTGCCAGACTGTGGGAAGCCTGTCTCTGTTCCTCTCCTAGGGTACTCAATAGGTGTATAGTGCATGTCTGTTGAAATAACAAATGAAGTGTATTTATTGAGTTTGTCATTGTTTGGGGTTATAAAACAAGTGTTCTGTCTTCTATGAGTCTTAATATTGTGGGAAGGTTACCAGCAAACAATACTTATATTCTGGGTTTCACACTAATTATGGTTTAAGGAAAGGATCTATGGGGATAGGAAGCAAACTGAGGTGGTGAATGAGGTGTTTGTAGTCTGTGAGAATGTTCCCCAGGGAGGAGGGTGGCTCTTCAGCTGTGTTTGCTTATCATACCAAGCCTGAATCTTGTGAGCCTGCTAATAAGGCAGCCACATCACTGCAGGAGGAAGCCAACCAGTTCTGACTCTGTGGTCTATCAAATCCATTGTAACCCTTGGGATTAGGGCTCTCTGCCTTTGGCATATGCATGATTATGGTAGTAATATTCATCCTGATTTTTCTTTTTCTTTTGCTAGAGTAATTACTCTGTAGAAAAGCTTGCCTGTAGAAAGTAGATTATGTAATTGCTTCTCTAGAAAATTGACTTTCTGCTTACTCTTAGGATTAGTATTTGAGAAGAATGGAGATCACCTTTGGGCTAGTCAGTCATGTGTCAGGCCCTTTTCTATATTTTTCTACATGGCCTTTGACCAGCACAGATCTTAAACCAGCCACAGGGGCAGAGTTGCCTTTGACCGTTGTCCAGGCCTCATAGTCAGCCAGTGCTGCAGGTAAGGGCCCCTCCCAGTTCTAAAGTATTTTGGAGAAAAGGACATGAAAACAGAAATTTTGAAACAAAGTACTTTCTGGATCAGATGTCGTTGGTTCACTTATCAATAAGGATTTTTCAGTAACTGCTGTAGAGAGCCGCAAAGAAAGTTCCTGAATAATGTGGGATTTGGATAGTGGCAAGGTGGGGACTTTTTCCTAGACTGGTCATTTTCAGAGTTTGTATTTTTTTTTGTCATTCGTCAGCCCTTTCCCACCAGAATGATCTTTAGAACATACTTTGAAAACCATGAAAATGATGTATTTCTAGAAAGCACATGAGTAGAATGAGACTTGCTGGTCTGTCGCTGGGGATTTCCTTATTGCCCAGAAAGGACATTCCAGTCACTAGCTGTGTTCCATATCCCTCACGCTTCCTGCAAATACTGATCTCCTTCTGCTGTTATTTACTTAAGATTTTGTTTTCTTGGAGAAATTTGTTCACTGGCCCAAAAGTATAAATGGTGAAAAGGTCCACCCCCACTTTTTGCCCCATCGTAAACTTTCCTTCCTTATAGATTCCAGTGCTGTTCACTTGTGTTCTGCATATTCGAGCAGATACTTACTAAAGTTCTCTGTTTCCTTCCTCTCTAACTTCTTTTTATCCCTGCTCAGCTCTACCCTACTTAGGGTGGGGCAGAGATCCTGGAACTTTCCCTTCTTTTGGGGACCACCCTGTTACAGTTTCCTGTCTCTAATTTCCTAGTGATGACTCTTCCTGGGCATTTTTCAGGTACCTTTTTTCACTTCTGTACCTCCTGCTCCCATAATTCTTCCTGACTTCTGGCAGCCATCTCTCTCCTGAGAGGTGTTGATTATTCTTGTTTCCTTGTCTGGGTTCTCCTATCTTATTCTTCCCTTCACACAGCCACACATTCACTCATTTGTTTAATAATAGTGCAGACTCCCTGTGATGGTTAGTTTGATGTGTTGACTTGACTAGGTTGTAATGCCCAGTTGCCCAGTCAAGCACGCTAATTTAGTTGCTGTTGAATAGGTATAGTTATGTATCACTTAACCACTGGATTCATTCTGAGAAGTGTATTTTAAGGCAGTTTCATCATTGTGTGAACTTCACAAGGTGTACTTACACAAACCTAGATGACCCAGTCTCCTACAGCCTCCTACACACCTAGGCTGTGTAGAAGGGCCATCACAAGGGGGCTGGCTATTGACTGAGACACTGTTGGGCAGCATGTGACTGCATTTTGTAGATATGATTAACTTTGGTTGACTTTAAATAAAGCACATAACCTGAGTAGGCCTCATCTAATCAGTTGACTTTAAATAAAGGAGATTAAGCTGGGTAGGCCTCATCTAATCAGTGGACTTTAAATAAAGGAGATAATCTATGTTGGCCTTGTCCTGTCATTTGAAAGACTTCAGCAAAAAAAAGTTTTATTTCCCTTGGTGGAAGAAACTGTTCTGAGGCTTTGGAGTACAACCTCAGTACCTGAATTTCAAACTTGGCTACCTCTACTGTTGTGTTGTGAACACTCTCCTTCCCCCTCCTGCTGGACTCTCCTCCTCTCTCTCTCTGTACACTGGTAGAATACTGGCTGATAATATCTCTGGAGACAGCATTTTAAGCAATAGCCAGTTTTGCTAAAATATCCAGCCTCTACTGATTCCCCAGTTGTCTGTAAAATCTCATAGCACTAACATGAAATACAGGATCTGAAACTATTTGGCTTAATACTTCCTTTCTGTCATCATTTGCTTCTCCCTCTTCATAACTTTGTTTCTCTATGTTGTAGTCAGTGCACACCCTTAGTCATTTCCTTGTACTCTGTCAGGCCTTCATTTTATCAGCTGCTTCTTCTACCCAGAATGCTCTTCCTTCACCTCTGTAGCAGACGGACCTCCTGCCCACCCACCTTGGGTTTTAGTTGGCTCTTTTCTCTGTGATGCTTTCATAATGCTGTGTAGTTCTCTCTCCCAGAATACCTTCATCAGTTCCTTAAACAGCAGACATCAGGAAATGAGTGGAATGAACCTAGTTAATTAGTATACAGCACTGTGTCCACTTGTGGGGTTGTGGGGTTGTGCTCCATTCTGCAGTGCAGAGGGGTTAAAGCACTGGCTCCTCCACCCAGTCAGGTTGTCTGGTGCTGAGTGGTCTCAGTCAGTAGATTCACTGCCTGGTCCGCAAAGGTCTTCCTATTACATCTTC
This sequence comes from Galemys pyrenaicus, assembly GCA_019455555.1. Classification (NCBI taxonomy): domain Eukaryota; kingdom Metazoa; phylum Chordata; class Mammalia; order Eulipotyphla; family Talpidae; genus Galemys; species Galemys pyrenaicus. The sequence goes on from JAGFMF010011673.1 coordinate 3,934,203, forward strand.
TACTTGATTAAATGGGAAGTTCGTAAAGTATATTGGCTCTCACAGAGGAAGAGTGGACTATAAAAACCGTTTTTAAAATAGGTGAAAATAATGTCAAAGAGGGTGAATATCACCTAAAAAGAATGAGTGGCCTTTTAGACTTTTTTCTCCCTTATCTGCTCAAGGCAGAAGAAGGGTCCTTTGGAAGAGCTGTGATAGTTGAGGTGAAAGGGACAGCTCTTCATGCACAAGTGAGGTCCTTTGTGCATCCTGCTGGCTGCTTGGGCTCTGGGAATTGCAATGTATCTCAGTTACTCCTGCCTCTTTTAGTCTCAAGATTTAAACAGGCTGCAGGTTGACTGGAAGATAAAGTTGACTTTTTCAATTTTATGATCTGAATAGTCCTAACACAGAGTTTTCAGTACAATGACAGCCTGAATGCTGATTGTGCTTATATCAGTGATGCCAGAAGAAAAAGGAAGACTGAGTCTTCTGCCCAGTCAATAATGTACATTCTGAAATGATGTCCAGTAGTTTCATATTATAATTTATTTCATAAAAGGCAGCCATTAATGACTTACAAAAGGAACTAATATACATCTTTATTTATTGGGAGGGAAAGAAGGCATAAGGAGATGAATATTAAAAAGTAGGTTGTAGTATAATATTATATCTATAGTATGACATAATCTCATTACTGTTGTAGTATAGACATTTAAAGGAAAGCTATATATACCCCCAGACTCTTCATAATAGTTAAGGAAAGCTTTTCCTTCTAGACAATTATGCTTTATCAGTATAGGTCATTAGTAAATTTCAATTTAATTACTTAATTTATTAATTTTATTTTATTTTGTGGGGAAAACAATCCAAAGACAAGCGGTTTGGAGAAACTGGCAGAAATCACAGCTTCTGGTAGGATGATAGTATTATGTATGATTACTTATTTTTCTTTTTCCATTTTTTAAGTTTACTTGGTTATTTTTTTTGATAAAAATTGAAGTAAATAAGAGTTCTTCTAGGGCACTTAGCTTCCACACAGAGCCTATTAGATATTTGAGTGAAGTGCCTTACCTTAAAATTTCAAGTTGTATACCAAAAGCAAATAAAAAATGTGGGAAGAAGAAGCTTGAAAATAGATCTTCACCAGGTGCACTGTGTGGACCAAATGTAAGTACATATGAAGTTGTGTTGCATACTTTCAGTGTTACATACACAGGACTTGGTGGCTGTTTTATGTTTAATGAATTGCTGAGGACTCTGGACAAAACCTTCCAACTTAAAAGTTGCTGTCAGGCTTCTTGTAATTAGCACTTCCTTGCAAATTGAAATGCTGTGACTTAATACATAGTTGGCTGCTTTGGTACTTCTTGAACCATCTACAGACTTGACTGATTTTTTTTTTTTTTTTTAATCAGGAAGGAAAGGTATGAAAAAGAAGCAAACAGTCTTGTGACTTGGCCTGTCCTGTTTACAAATGTGTAAATTCTGATAACTCCTGTAAGAGTACATGAGCTCAGTTATGAGTATTATAGGCCTCATGCCACATACATGGACTCCCTCCCTGTCTTAGAGAAAGGGGATGTGTTTGGGAGTTTGTTGGTTTTTTTTTAATTGAGATAGGCCATCGTGAGAACATTCAAGGCACTCTAGTGCTTGTTTTTCTTTTCCTGTGTGTAGACTTGGTCTTACTTTGACCAAAGTTGTGTCATGTATATAAAGTTTGACAGGTTTAAGTCATTGCTATCATTTCTTTTAGAATGTCTGTACCATATTACAGCCTCTAAAGTGTTCCCTATGTCCCAAGATTTCCTAGAGCATGGAAATACGTCAGTGCCTGGTCCATATATAAGAGGAGAAAAAGGGAAGACTTGTTGGCGGGGGTGGGGAGAGGTAGGGGTGCTACATAAATACATGTATATACCTGTTTGTGTATCTGTATGTGTGTGCCCAGAACTCTCGTTAGGTTCCAACCTTCTAAAGTGTTGAAACTTTCAGTGAATCATGCAGACTGTGTTTGTATGTGATACTTTTGTCTGTTGCTTACTAGATAGACCTCAGGAAAAAGGAGAGGAGGGTCTTGGGTTACTCTGTATTGTTCTGTTCCAGTCACATGGCTGCATAACCACGGGACTTTCCTTTGGAAGACAAAGGGGTGACCAGCTCCTATTGCATAAAAAGAAACATTACTAGCTGAGTAAACCTCCTGGAACACATTATTTATAAAATTTACTTACAGTTGCTTCTTGAAGAATCTTAGAAAATTTAGTTGTTTCTGTATAGCAGAAGGAATTAATAGGTGGTAGATCCTGATCTTTGTCCTGTGCAAAAGAGTGTGTACATACAAGGCAGTTTTGTTTGTGCCCCAGGCTATTTGCTTGGACTGAGGGAGGAGTATATTCTAGCCCAGGAAACTGGTGTTCCTCCTTGAGTTCAGCTGCCTTCCTGAGGTGGTGAGGGACCCAGACAGCATGCTGGCCACTGATCTTATCAGCATTTCCCCCAGCTGATCAAAGTCTGTTTCTTTCCCTGTAGCAATGATGTTCATTCTTGTCATAAGGGATTATTATGGGAACTTAATGAGATAATGTAAATGCAAACATCTTGTCAGTGCCTTGTTTGCAACAGACCTGAATTAACTATTTTCTTTTTCCATCTCTGTTCCTTTGGTCTCTGGCTTCTTGGACATTGAGTAATGAGATGGGTTGGGGTCAGGTTGTGGAGGCACCAAAAACTAGGCTGGAAATTTGCATTTTATTCTGGGGACTCACCCAAGGTTTTTGAAGGTTCTAAAGGATTTGAGATGATCAGCTATCTGCTTCATGGAGGTCATTTCAGTACTGCACTTGAGGTCAGAGCCAGGTGCATTTCAGAATTTTATGACAAAGTAATTATGCACCATATATATGGATTTCTTTATAGGTACACTTTGCCTGCAGTGAGTCATTATATGATTAGACCTACTGGAAATGAATGATTCCTGGTAGATGAAATGCCTGTATTTTGAAGCTGCAGCACCACTGTCGGCAGGAGCTTGGATTAGATAACTGCAGTATCTCTGTGCTGCATATCTCTCATGAGTTTATTGCAGAGTAAGTAATTATAAGATGAAATTTGCCCTTTTCAGGCAGTAGAGAAATTACTGTTATATATTTAAGAATAGTTAAGAGAGACTTCCCCAGGTGACTTAAGTAAGGGGTAGATGATCTAATAGTATTTGTATTTATAATAACATTAAATGATTGCATCCTTAACTGTAAGTGCTAAATACTCGGTGGACATTTTTATATATCATGTATGTCTATATAATGGGTTTCGGTAGATATTTTGTAAACTGTGTGTTAATATGTGTGTGTGTATACACACACATACACATATTTATATGTGGGGGTGTATTTAAGGCTCAACTGAAAACATAACATTCTTTTCCACCCCATTTGCTTTTTATATCTGTAGGGCGAGACTGTCCTTGCCTCTTGGTTCCCTACCCATGCCCTAATTTTATGGAGAATGCCCTTGCACATAGCTTGTTTGTGGAGAATAACTGAAAACTGAGTGTCTGAAAGTGTTGATGCAGTTTTCTTTCACAGTTTATTCTTTTTGTGAAAGTACCAATAAGAAACATCAAATGAGCAGATAAAGTTGATGGGAAATAAAGTCAAACTTAACTGAACATTTTGTGTGAGAGCTATTATATCATGTTGACTTATCTTAATTCATAAATGCAGATAATGGCAAGAAAATAATTTAGGACTTGTTCAAGTGTCAGTAAAGAGGAACTTTTATGGGGAAAAGAATCAGTATTCTTTCTCATTTGTTAAAGAGAAACCTTACTGGCACCTGGACTGTGAAATGCTGGAAACCCATAGAACTACCTGTTAAGGATTTTATACCCACCTTGTTTTCAGGTGTATTTTTGTTATGGTAGCAAGCCTAGAGAGCAGTTCTTCAGAATTAGATCTAATGTCTAACATGGTGAGTGCTCCTGAGTCTGGTGGTGAGGTCCCTGGGAACGCCATGACTTGCTAATAATGTGCTGATCATATTTTAAATTTTATCACCATACTTCATCAAATGAACCCTGTACTTCTTCCAGACCTCTCTCCCTCTGCCTTTTCCCATTACCTCCCATTTTCTAACTTCTCTTTCTCTATGCCTAGTTTCTCTTGCATTTTCCTGTTTTCTTTCCAACATTGTTTGACGTTCTCGTTTCTGCTTTCTTTCCCTTTTGCTGTCTTCTCCCTACTGATACTTTTGTAAATTCCCAGGGACTCCTTGGGCTGACCTTTGACCTCACATTACGTTTCCTAACTCACTTCCTTGCCTCCCTGGCCCTGGGTTCTGTCCTCAGACTGCCCAGGAAGCAGGCTATGAGGTGGAGAAGCTGCTCAAAAGAAGAGGTGCAAAGAGCCTTAGGGAAGTTAAACTCTAGTTTGAAAGTACTGTGTCATTGCTAAGCTTTCATGACTGCTGCTTTTGATTTTACCTTGTCACTTGTCATATGTATTGATAATGTAATAGCCTGAGTGAGCAGGACTTTATATGTCTTGATCCTGTAGTGACCCTGACTGGAAGGCAACTGGGGGCAACTGAGATAGAGCATCTTAAGCTATCATTTAAAAAGCGACCACAAGTTTATGTAGACACTAATAAACATACATGGGGAAGTCAAGGCCATAAAAACCTGACTCCTAGATCAAAATTAACAGGTATAGTTTGGATAATACATTTCTGAAGAGCAGTATAAGTATAGGTTCTGAATTTGAGGCAATTTGAGATGCCTGTGGATTACATGCCCAGAGCCCTGAGGCCATCTCAGCAGCTTGGCAGGAACTGCTGGAGACTCCCCCTGAGAAGTGCTCACTTCCCCACTTCGGGTGCACTCACTTCGGGTACCAAGAGCTTGCAGGGTCTGGTCCTGTCCACTCTGCTCGCCAGTTCTCCAGACTTTGCCAAGAGGTTCATTTCCTCCTTCCCTTCTTGTTGTCAGTTGAATTGTATAAAATGGATTTCTCCCAGTAAATTCAGGATGTGGTTATAGGCATCTGACTATGTGAGTGAACCCTTCTTACTGTGTGGTCGTTAGTATTCTAGAGATCCCAAACCTGATAAACCAACCTTACAGGGAGAAAGAGCCTGCAGCAGGCCTTGGCCTTGGTTTCTGGCTGCTGCAGAAACTTCTCCCATCAGTAAGTGCCTGCAAATGTGTGCTACACATTAGACACAGAACTCCTGTTTTTGTTTGGGCCTTTTTGTCTGTACTGTACATAATTTATTAATTATACAATAACTAACTGAGACCAGTAGAATCAAGGTCACAATTGCTACTTTTGGGTTGCCAAAATCACTGCCCTTCTGATACAAGAGCACCATTTGCAAGTTCCTGGTAGACAGAGGGCGAGTCCCATGGCACAGTCCTGACCTACCAAGCTTTGCTTCTTCTAGAAGACTCAGGGGCGGCACAGGGGTAGAGCAAGAAATGAACTGTTTCAGTCCTTTTAGCACATTGTACAAATGGAATGAGAACCTCCTGCTGCTGGTAATGAGTTAGGGGCAGCACCACTGGGTCCAGAACTCTTCTGTGGTGGGAGTACAGAATTCACAGAAAAATTATTTCCTGAAATATGCAGAAGGGGATATCACTTTTTAAGTCTTTACCCATCCTTGTTAAAGTGATTTTGAGGTATGTAGTTGCTCAATTTAACTTTATGGAAACTAAATTTCACTGTGTAAAATAAGGATGTTAAAACTAAGTGGTTTTAAAATATTCTGGCCAGACCCTTCATTGGATCATAAGTCTTGCAATTTCTCACACTTGAAACTACTAGGAATGACTCATTGATATGTACTCTTTAATGCTTTGCCGAAGGAGTCACCTAGTCATCAAGAACCCTAGATAAGACTCAGAGACAGAACTGACATTGGTCAAATTAGCCTAAGGAAGTCAGCTGCTTTCCTTACAGCGATACAGTAGTTTACATGGGAAGGGCTAGACTGTAGGTTGAAAATGCAAGTAAATAGACTTCTGCTTGTTTGATGGAGAAGACCTGAAGTGCCATAATCTACATAATTGGTAACTGTCAGCCATCAAAAACGGTTTTCGGATGCACTGGAAATAAGATAGAGCAAACGCTTTTTGCTGGACTATTTGCCATCTGATCTGAATTTTAATAAAAATAGAAAAAACTGCAAAATTATGGGTGAAGGCGAAGCAAAGGTATAAATATGCAATTATGAAAGTTATGTAGATATAATACATGGTGATTATAGTTAATAATACTGTATTGTGTATTCAAAAGCATCTAAGAAAGATCTTAGGAGTTTTCATCACAAGGAAAAGATTTTTGTAACTGTGGTGTGTTTTAAGTAACTTTACAGTAATCATGGTATGATATATACAAATCATATTTATATGTAGAATTATTATATATGTTATATGGAGTCATTATATCATACCCCTGAAACCAGCGTTACCTGTCAATTATACCTCAATTAAAAAATAACTATATATGCTTAAAGATTTAGATGCCAAGGTCAAATTTTGTTTTTCTTATTACTGGTGAGTCAGCCCGCCTACCATTACTGTCTTGGTCGACTAGTTCTGTAAGTATGGGGAAAATCTGAGCTCTCTAATCCAAATTTAGGTAGCACCTATATACCTACTATGGCCACAAAGATATAGAACTAATTTTTCTTATCTTTTTAATTATATATATATATATATGTGGGGTTTTGTGTGTGTGTGTGCATATGTGTATGCATGTACTATTTGGGAGTACGTGTTGTAACAAAACAGTAAACATAGGAGATTTCAACACCCTACACAGTATAAAATAGCAAAATGAAAGCTCTTACCTATGACACCATTCTCTGTAGTGATTCTCTTCAGATAGCTTGAAGCCAGAAAGATTAGATAATTAAATTTGCTATTTGAGTACCAATGGTAAAAAGGTTTTAATGGAAAGTGCTTGTGGGCTTTCTGGGAAAGAAGTCAGTGGCTCACACAGTGAATGCCCTTGTGTAGAAAGATTATTTGAAAGAATCAGTTATGGCTGTATACCTAGCATTCTTTTACTAAGAATCATTCTGTAGATATTACCCTTTACTGAACGTCAGATACAGCCCTCTACCCTGTTTAAGAAAGGCAGTGTATAGTTTTAGGTTTGAGATCTTGGTAGACTGCCCGAGCCTACAGCTGTTTTAGAAACCCCAGGATATTTCTAGGTTTCTTCCCTCTCCTGCCTAACATGCTGGGGTCCTTCCTGTTCACTCCCTCAGCAGAAAGTGTGCTGCTGAGCCTCCTATCAGCAGCAACACTTTCCTGCCTGACTGGTGATTGGTCAATACTAGAAGGGGGGGGGGTGGTATTTAAGCTTTGTTCTGCTAACCTTAAAGCTGTGGAGACTTTCCTGATGTTAATATTTAATAAATGTTAATGAGAGTTTAAATCCAAATTAGATCACTGACAGGGATAGAGAACTTTTCTGGGAAATTGTCACAGTTGACTTTAATGACACTTATTACAGACACTGTTACACCCAGAATATTTTGTCATTCTGGATGACTTTAATGAACATGCAATGGTTAAGCTTCAAATATCTTAATTAAATGTCGAAATGCTACATAGTAGGCAGGTGTAAAGATCAGGAGGGCACTAGAATAACTACTGAACTCAGTGCACGGAGGAGCATTGTTCTAATCTTGACCTGCGTTTCCTGGCCTTTGACTCTGAGCAGCAGAGCTCTTTCACCAGGCTCCCCCGGCATATCCTCAGCAGCTCTGCCAAGGCAGTGTTTGTGTGCCCCTGGCCTTGGCCACTCTCAGATGCTCAGGTGTAAGTGGCAGAGAATTCTCTCTTGCTTTAGCTATAAGAACTTACCTCTAAGGTAATTACCTCTAAGGAGAAAGTCACTTGAGATTCCAGCTTTTATAACTTCGGCTTTATGTGAAGTATGACTCACTTGTTCTTGTTTTCATATGTATAAAATTAGTAGCCCTGATAAAGATGATAGACAAAATTTTGAGATATTGTTGCTTTTCACCATTTATCATGTACATCATAAAGCAACTTACTAACAGAAATATAATAATGGCATGGTGCAGAGTTCCTTCCTTCTAGATAGACAGCATTCCTTATTGGTCATGCTTGAAGAACTAAAGATTAGCATTCAACTTTTACCAGGCAAAGGGTCTAAAAACTCACTGGATCAGAACCTATCTTACCAGATCTGGGTCTGGATACTCACCACCACAAATGCGTACACCAACAGAAAATAAAAACAATTTATTTTATCCCTGAAAGTATAGCCTTTCAGACTAAACTTTGTGTGGGAAATTCTGCTAGTTTCCTGCCCAAATCTATATCCCTTCCCTTTGGGACCATTAACTAGATTATATTTCCCATCCCCCTTGTAATGAAGGGTATTGATGTGACCAAATTCACTCCAGGGGACTGAGTAGTAATGACATGTGTCATTTGGGGGTACACCCCTTGAAATCATGGTGTGTCTCCTCCTCTTTTCTCTTCCCACCTCTTGCAACCCAGATGTGGTTGCAAACCCATTTTCAATATGGAGGTGGCAGAGCAACAACTTGGAAGGAACCTGGGTTTTGACAGAGTATACACAGTAGAACTACCAGTACCTTGAACTATTATGTGAAAGAAAAATAAACTCTTCTGCTCCTTAAAAAAAAAATATTTTCACTAAAAGGGAGGGGAGAGGTTAATTAGCTGGATAAAGGGAGAGAGAGAGAAGGTCCAGGTGCTAAGTGATGGTAGGAAGTAGAATTTCAGCTACTGGAACCTGTTCGTCAGGGTTCAGCAAGACCCACCATGTGTAACTGGGATCTGTGGTTCTCCAGGGCAAAGTCTTTTCAGGTCCTGTTAATGCTGCTGCTGAGTCACCACCCATCCTCAATCAGAACCCGGGGGGTGACGTCCACTGCCAGCCCACCCTGCAGGGTCACTACCTGCTGCAGCATTCACGGTGGCATTGCAACCATGTGCATCAATCTCCTTTAAAAGCTCATCATAATGGCTGCTCTGCTTTGTCTCCTTCCCAGTAGCCCCTTGCTCAGGAACCTGGGGTCAGAGTCTGGTCCTTTTGGCAGGAAAAGCAGTGTGGTCTGTACCCAGCTCAGGAGGCTGAGCTGCTGTACCTCAGGCCCCAGGGCTGTTGTGCTCAACAGCCGGGGGCATCTCTAGCACATTTCCACAGAGTTTCATGGTGTATGTCCACATTCAAGAGGCAGAGTTAAATATGGTGTCTTTATATGGGTAGACATCAACGTTAACCTAGCAGAAGGCTATATTTTTAAGAACTTGGGAGAAAATTTGTAGTGAAGAATTTTCTACAGAATTTTATTTTTTACTTTGCTTAAGCTAATTTCTAGACATTTGACTTGCAGAAAAGTGCAATTCTGGTTTTGTAGTAAAACCTTTTTGCCAGTGAAAAACATTAAAATTCAGACTTCTGCTTGTGTCACATTTCAAACTAAAGACATTTTATAATCAAACCAGGAAAATGTGAAAATAGAGATTTACAATGGAAATGTTGATTCAATTTGAGCTGAAGCCAAACATTCATGAGGGAAAATTAGATTAAACAGTAGATGTTTAGAGAGACTTTAAATTATGACAGCTTTAAAAAAACATATGTTGTGGATGTTTCCCAGGCTTCGCGCGTATTCTCTCTGGCAGACTTGGAACCTAGCTCCTTGATGTTTCAGCCATTTATTAAATTTTCTTTTATTTTTCTGTGGACTAGTGGACACGAAACTTATAACTTGGAGTCTGGTGATTGGGAACTGTATCTTACACATTACTGTGCAATCAAAACCTGATGTTGTCAGTGGAAGTAATTCTGTCCTGTCAGACTGTATTATATTTATGAGCATGCATTGCCATTTCAGACGGGAGCATAAAGCTACCAATTATAACTGATTTATTCCATTTGTTAAAGGCCAGCAGATACTCTATGCAACTGTTTTATTTTCAAATTACTATTCAAATAGAGGGGAAAGTGCTTGAAGTTGCAAGAACTAGAATCTGTCTATTAGGGGACTATGGTAATGGGAAGATTCACTGAGTGGGTGGATACAAATGCTAGAATGGTGAGTCTTCTTAAAGATCCAGCATCCTGAGCTTTGCCTTGCTGAAACCAGTGAGACCTCTCCCTGGTGGTAATAGCTGAGCATAATGATGGCATCTAGAGTCAGCAGGAATGCTTTATACTGCTGGAGTTTCTCCTTATCAGATATGTGACTTACAACCACTTTCTCCCTTTCCAGGGATTGCCTTTTTACATCACACTTTTGATAGTGTCTTATGACGCACAAACATTTTTGATCTTGATAGAGTTCAACTTACCTTACGTATTTTTGCTTTTGTCACTATGTCCAATAAATAGTTATGCTATCCAGTGTCTTGAAGCTTTTGTTCTGTATTTTCTTCTGTGAGTGTTAGCTCTTACAGTTAAATCTTTGATCCATTTAGCGTTAATTTTTGTATCTAGTGTAATGCATACATCACATTCTTTTGCATGTGGATACCCTGCAGGCACAGCTCCATTTATTGAGAAGTGCATTTTTTATCGCTTGAATTGACTTAGGACTCTTTTCATAGATTGCTAGATCACATACCATGGCTTATTTCGAGTCTCTCTAGTCTATTGATCTAATATGGCTGTCTTTGTATCAGTACCATACCATTTTGATTGTTTAGCTTTGTAGTGAGTTTTGAAATTGGAAAAGAGACTTCCAAATTTATTCTTTTTTTTTTTAAGAGATTTAACTGTTCAAATTTCCATGAATTTAAGGATTGAGTTTTCAGTTTTTTCAAGTACACCACTGTGCTTGCATCTTATCTGTAGGTCACTTTGGATAGAACAGAAATCTCAGCAGTAAGTCTTCAAATTCATGAAGCTGGAATATCTTTCCATTTTATTTGATGGCAAGAATACAGATACAGCTATACTCAGGCAGACCTATTATTGGATTCTTGCTCTCCTACTTAAAACATTGCTCAATATTAGATGAGTCTCTTAGGTATCTCATGTTCTTCTTTAACTGTGTGACTATTATATATTGTGTATCAAGGGCCCAGCAGAAAGTGTCTGGCATCTTCTTCTTCCCTTTGTGACTTTCTGCCTTCCTAGGACATCTGTTTGTGCACCAGCTTCATTCTCTGTGGTTTAACAACACTTAACCTGTTACCTCTCATTTATAGTCTGAATCCCAGCACTCCGACTTCATACCTCATGCTCATTCTTTTATTTCCCCATCTCAGATTCTGACTCCAACTTCAGGCCAGTGGTGACTGCACTGCAACACTTTGTAGAGACCATTGCCCTGTGAAGCTAAGCTCTTTAGTCTCCATGCTGGACCACCTGGGATCCAGCACTGAGAGAAGTCTGGCCGTAGATGGGAGGGCAACAACTAGCATTACTTTAGAATTAATGGTTTAATTACACCATCTGTTTGTGTAATGTTTTATGTTTTCCAAAGTGCTTTCCTACCCCATGGATCTCAAGAATGAATCAACACCAGAAACACCTGAGGAACTTGTTAAAAACAGTCTGGGGGCCCCACGCCCAACCCCATGAGTCAGAATTTCTAAGAGAGTAACTGGAATTTGTATTTTTAGAAAACATTTCTCAGCTAGTTTTCTGGCAGTAGGCCAGTACTGTCCTTATACAAAATATCCCTCTACCCATCCCCCTCTGCTAGTTCAGGAACGTTCTATTCAAAATCGAACAGGACATACCTGGACACGGCACATACCTGGACACGGCTAACGGCAGATATAGAATGCTGTACTGTCAAAGGCAGAGTTGATCTTGCCACAGTCGTCATCCCACTGCTTTCTACTCTGGGGACTTTACTCCCAAAGTTCTTTAGAGCATTTCTCCTATAGATGAAAACAGGAATCCCATCACTCTTACCCTCAGAGGTTGTTTTTTTTTTTCTTTAAGATTTATTTATTTATGCATACAAGAGGTGGGGTAAGGGCAGAAGTGCGGGGGTTAGAGTATTCACCAGAGACAGTGGGGAACAGAGTGGGCAAACTGACATACACTGCGGAGGGGAGCAACAGGCGAGACAGGAGAGGTCTGCCATGTGGGTCAGCTCCCTGGCCTGGGATCCACTCATGCTGTAGTGACTGTAGATAGCTTCATAGTTCTGTGACTTAACCCCTTGTGCCACTAGGGAGGCCCCTGGCCCTAAGCTCCTGTATGAGTTTCGGTATTTGTTCAGACTGGGTAATATGGCAACTAAGCCTTAGAATCCTTTTTCCAAAGCATGGATTCAGCTTCCCAAACATTTAAACAAGTATTATGGGATGTGCTTTATTACCTTCAAGAAGTCTGTAAACAATTTTGGAAACTGTATTTATTTTCACCACTACCCCTCTTCTCTCACCCTCCCACAAAAATAACTCAAAGAATGCAAGGCATGTCAGAAGTTATGTGTCTAAATGAACACATAACTGAATTTGTAGTTAAGAAGATTTAAGGTTTGACATGGAACGATGATGATGATGACAACAAAAACAGTTACTAGTATTGATCAGATTCTTAGTCTGTTCAGGCTTGTGCTCAACAAGTTGCCTACATGATTGTCTTTGATGATAAAACTCCTGGTACTCTTGTGGTCATCTCCCTCTTGATAAAGGTCACCTTCCTCTTTCCTGATAAAGGAAGTCATCCTTGGAAGTATCCTTGACTTTTCTTATTCTCTCATCCTGCTCAGCCCAGTCTTTAACTGACATTGCCAAGTCTTGCTTCTCACATCCAGAGTCACCATCTCACGCTTCCAAGGAGTTCAAGCCCCAGTTGCCCTCTCTGGCCTTCCTGTGCCCTCCTTATTCCTTCGATCATTAGAGCCTATTCTTATTGCAGCAAACAAAGTTACTCTTAAAACCTGAGTCAGATCTTGTCATCCCTCTGCTCAGAACCTTCCAGAATAAAAGCCCTCCATGACCTAATGCTTGTACTTTCTAACCCATTTCCCAGTCTCTTTGATGTTCTTTGAGCAAACAAGTCAGGCTTGCTGCCAAATCCAATCTGTTCTCTTCCCAGAGAGCAGCTCCTGTCATGTCCCTCTTCCTGGGTTGCTCAGTCTGTGACTCTGTCCTCACCCTCTCTGCAGCTTTTCCCCTTAGCCGCCTTACCCTACTCTTCACATCCACACCTGTGCTTAAACATCCCCAGCTTTTTTTTTTTTTTTTTGTCTCATTCATTTATGGCACCTACCCTTGACAGGTTATGTGTTTATTTGTCCTTCTTTATTCTATTATGCCTTCTACCCGAATATAAAATCTGGGAGCCTGGGGACTTTTCTACTTTGTTCATTACTGTATCTTCAGTCCTAGAGTACAAAGCAGGCCCTGGATGAGTATCTATTGAGTGCATACATTAAGCCTCTTTTACAGATGATGAAATGGAGATTCCAGGGGTTTAAGATACTTAAGATGCCCTGGGGAAACAGTGAAGAAAGGGCTAAGCCAGGATTTGAACTTAGGTCTGACATCAATGTCTGTTCTTAATATCACAGAGAAGTTGTAATTATGGAATGGAAAAGACATTCTGGGAAGGAAACGCCAAATAAAAGCCACCAAGGTGGGAAGGGATCTGGTGTATTTGGAAGACAACAAGATTTTCAGGATGGTCTTGGTGGAATGGAACTAAATTTGAAACGGGTCTTAAATTAGCTGTATTGTAGTTGTACTCTACTTTTCTAGAGGAACTCGGGCCTGTGCTTGAAAAAAATATTGTAGCTAAAGTAGGAAAGGGGCTGTCCATGCTAGTAGAATAAGTGGAAAGATCTCCTTCCTACAGACATGATGAGAGTTCTGGTTAAACCAGAGTGATTACAGGAAAAACAGGTCTTTTCACTTTAGTGACAAAAGGGTCAGAAGGAGTTCTGCTTTAATCACCTGTGAGACTCATCCCTGAGAAGTCTGGGAACCAGTGCTTCTACTGGATCACCAGGGTTGGTGGTGAAATGAGGCTTACAGTTGTCTGTGACACACTGCTCTGCATTGGGCAGGGCCCACCGGACACTTGCAGTCTTTGTGGACCTCTTATCTCCTGTTGGCCATAGTTGGCCACATCCATCACCCCCCCCCCCCCCCCGCGNGTTGGCCACATCCATCACCCCCCCCCCCCCCGTGAGAAAAAAGTAACATTTACAACTCTTTGTTCTCTGTAGTTGAGGAACAAAAAAGAGCTTTGGGGTTCCTTATTCACCATTCAGAGTAACCTTTCCTGTTCCCCTCCAGTTTCGCAGACTTGTGGGTCTTGAATCTAAGCGATTAGAATATTAAAGGGAAATCACACAACTTTGGACATTATTTTAGCTACGATGAGCCAAGAGCAACAGCAGGATATCCTTAATAGGATGTTCTTTCAGCTTAGCTGCACTCTGGCACCCTGAGCCCTTACTCAAGTTGCTTTATCTACAGGCTTTTATTCTTTTCCTCCAAATGCAAAAAAAAGCCTGTCTTGTCCATCCTTCTGTGCCTAAACTTGTCACCTAGAGGTAGATGGGTGCATGAATGAATGGACTGTACACTGTGATGTAATAAAAGGAACAGAAAGCACTTGAAAGGTAAAGTGTTAGGGTGAAAGAGTGAGTTGGGTGGGAAAGTCATGGTGGTGTGTTTTTAACTCATTTGATTTTGTCACTTCTAGTGTAAATTGATAGATTTGCTAAGTAAGGGGGATTGTATAAACAAAAATATAGCAGTGGCAGTGGTTTGTAGTGTAGCTCTTTTCAGCATTACTACGATATATGTGAATGCATTTTTATCATTTTCATTAATACTGCGTTCAAATAAAAAGAAACAAGAATGGTGACTACAGTGAGTACTTTGGAAATCCAGTTCAGAAATTCACTTTGCCCCTAAGTAGTCATGTGACCTTAGCTAAAGTACTTAATGTCTGGGTTTTTTAAGGTGAGGTTGTCTGAATAGTTTTACCTACTCCTTAAGATCTAATATCATGATTCTGAGAAATACTCAAAACACTAGGCAGTGATTTTTGACACGAGGGAAGAAAGAATGTTTCTGGGAAGTAAAATGCAGTGATGAGTGGAGCTGTAGGAGTTTGGATGTCGATATTCAGTGGTATGATGGCTGGAACCATGTCCAGTCTGCTCTGCCAGTCAAATGAGTTTGAGATTTCTTTGGGGGGTATTTGTTAATCAGTGGGAGGCCCTGGGACTAACTTAACATTTAATGGTGAGCTGGACCCATGCATAGGTCTCTCAAGTAAGGCTGCACTGGAGGGGCTGTTCCCTTCTTTAAGACCCAAATCCATATTAACCCTCAGTCTGATCCTAAGAAGGGCAGAGAACTAAGAGGGGTTCCCCCAAGGAGTCAGAGAGGAGTGCCATATGTGGCTATCCAAGACTTTCACACCCAGTGACCCTGTTCCCTGCTCAGGATCACCATCTGATCAGAAGGAAGGACAGACCCAAAGCATCCTCTCTTTGAAGTCCTCCTTCCGTCCTTGGATGTGTGCTCGCCTTTGCTTCTCCAACACTGTTCCTTAAGCCCCAAAACAGTGGAGCTAGGTATATTTCTTTTCGATTAGGTTAACATGTTTGGTTTAGGTTGACATCTTTCAGACAGACGAAGTCAGTAATTTGCTTTGTTTCCTTTTTATTCTTAATTTTGAAAGGCTATATGTGAATTTGAGGAGCTACCAGAAAGATCGAAGCAACCTGAGTTCTAGTTCTGATTCTCTTGCTTTATAGTCTTGGAATGGGGGCAGATAACTTGCTTCCTGGCCCTAAGATTGTTCCTTAATTAGTGAGTGGTAGGAGTAGTCTCATTTTCTCAGAGGTTTTTGTAGGATGGAATGAACATAAAAGTGTTTTGAAAAGGGTAAATCCCTAACTAAATATATAACTAATATTAATATTTTATAACAGAGGATACATTATAATCAAAAAATTCTTTGGGTCAACCCAAAGCTGATGGTGACACAGACGATTTAGTTGCTGGAGTGACTTCAGTTTTCCCTATTTTGTGTTCTGTTTCTGTCTTAAGACAGGTAGATATCAGCACTTCAGTTTCTGCATCTCTCTCTTATTCATTAACCTAGAAATTCAGAGAAACTCATGATGCCTGTAACCATCCATATAAAAAAATAGGGTTCTTAGTGTTTTTTTTGAAAAATTATTATGGAACATATAAGTTTTGTTTCCTTCAAGTGAAGAGCTTTGGAGTTAGTCAATTTAAAAAAAAATAATCACGCCAAATTAATTAGTATGTGTCTGTAATTGAAAGTGATTTAACTTTCTTTTCATAGTCAGCATTCAGTTCATATGTTTAAAATTCCAAACAAATTATGTAGAGGATGAGTTTCTACCTCAGTGCACTGGAATTCATTCTCTGTGACTAGTGAAATGAAAATGTCTCCCCCGGAAGGAAATGCCTTATTAAAGAAATACATTTTGGGGAAAAGTTCCTTAAGGATTCATTCTAACATTACACCTAAATTTGAGTTTTTAGGAAACTTTATTGTCAAGTACTACTAAATGAGCTTGCCTTACGTTAGCCAACAGAACTAGGACAATGATACAATTAAAAACTTGAAGCTCCTGTTTTTTCTTTTCTCCATTTTAACTGACCTTGGAATCTGTGTGGAAATTTTCCTGCTGTCTCTAAGGACAAGTTTTAGGACATACAGTTTCCTTAGGACAGACAGAGACAGAGAATTTGAATTGGATACCGTGGTAGCTATTTAATCAGATATTTAGAGTGTTTCTACTCACCCATTAGTCCTTGATTTATTGGTGGTCTGGCCTTCTGAAGGGATTGTGTGTGGCATATGAGGTACCCATCCCCAAACCCTGGGAGCATGGAGAATGTGTGAGTGATAGGTGCCCGGATATCAGGTGCTCATCAGAAGTGGTGCCCTCGCTCCATTTCTCTGTTACTTGTTATGCACATACATATCTTAGGCTCTTAGACTTCATGAAGTTAGGAAGCTCTCATTCATCTTTAATGCCCCCAACTTCAGCATCCAATGCCAGGGTCTAATAGCACTTAATACTTATTTAATAAAGTAACAAAAGAATTTTCGTGTCAGATAATAAACCTCACAAAGCTGTTCAACCAACTCAGTATCCTGTAGTTCAAATAAACATGGGAACAGTGCAAAGGGGGCTTTGAGTGTGTGTGATGAGTGAATAGAGTTTATTGTATATTTGCTGCTAAAATTACTATTTTTTTAAAATCAAGTACTCGAGTCTATTGTGTGGATCGTTGGGGTTTTCTTTCCACTCTCTTTATGCTCAGTTGAAAGGGAGCATCTTCAGATTTGATAGCTTTTATGGTTTACTTGTTAAGTTTTAACAAAGCCTACTTGAAGGTAGCTGCTTTGTGTGTTTGGTTCTGTTTTCAATAGAATTGACTGATTTTAGTTTTGTTGAGCAAGGTGAGACAAATCCTTCACACTGCAAGAGTTTTTACCGTGGTTTCAATGAAAAATAGCATGTTTGAGAAGAGAGGAGAGGATTGCTTCTCTTTGAGGTAAACAATAGGAAGGATCCCTAATATTTTTTTTAAGGCTTCACTTTACCAGGTTTTATTAAAAATGTGCTCAGATTCCCTTCTTTGCCATTCAGTGTCACTTAAACTTTTATTTAAATAATAGAAAAGATTGTTTTCTGTGACTTTTAAGTGAAGACAACAGAAGAACAGTTTAAATCAGTTGACACTAAATAGAAATTCTTTTCTTCTTTTGCTGTGTTTTCCTATCACATAAATGGCTCCACTTAAATTATTAATTGGAACCTCTCATCTCCTACTGTGTCATCTGTAACTCAGGGGCCACTTTGCTGAATAAAATGTATTAACTAATAACCTCCTGAGGGAAGGAGGTACAGGACTATCTCTTTTTATCTCTTTCTGATCTAAAAGTTAATGGGAAACAGTCAATACCCACAGCTGTTCTTCTGTCTTCTTGAAAAAATTCTATCATAAAAATATTCCATTTAACAAAATGGCTCTTTGTTCATTCTGCTTTTGAAATAAAGAGAGAGGATAGGTGAAAGCAGCCTTGGGCCAGGAATTGGTTCCTGTTGTTTTGTTTGTTTGTTTTATTGATACAATAGAAGTCCAAAACACCAGAATAATCTCATTATAGTACAATGAAATCTCTAAAATATTTTTAAACTGAAGTTGTAGTTGGGAAGAGAATAACACTAGACTGGAGGTTGTCCTGGCATTTCCCTCATCTGCAGGAAACTTGTCTTTGCCTCCTGGAAAATCAGTTTAACTATTGCAAGTTAGTTACTGCTTTGAATTCTTATTATTCTTTGTATATAAATCAATTAACAGTTACTGTTTTATATTTTGAGACCATGACCACTCCTTGGGGATAGTTACATACCTTATTTGTATGTTAATTACTCTACGTCAACTAGTTTCTCAATAAATATTCATGTATAAATCAATTTTTTCAAGTCATATTTTTAGAACTTTCAATACAGGAAACATGGTGGTAAGCACTTTATATCTAAACTTCATTGAATATTTAGGCTAATCCTTTAAATAGACTTGTTTTCCCCCATTTTACAAATGGGAAGCCAAGGCTCAGAGGGAAGTAGTTGTGCTGTAGTCTCAGCTCACTCTTGGTAGAGCCTGGATGTGTGCTGAGTGCGCAGGAACAGAACCATGTCTGTTCCATCGTGACAGAGTTTATAGGAGGACAGTGACTGTGATGGGCTGGTGAAATAGTGGTGTGTTTATAGTAAGAAAAAAAGTGCAGGATGCCCTGGGAAACCAACTTCAGATAATAGAGAACCAATATTAAGGTTTGAGAAAGTCTCTGGAGAACCCAATAGATGAACTGAGGTGTGACTGATAACACACCTGTTAGCAAGGGATGGACAACCAGGGTTTGTGAGCAGGGGGAACAGACTGTGCAGAACCCCTGCCATAAAAAGAAGTTGGAAGTAATCTGTGCTTCCTTAAAATTATCAGACTTTATTCTAATGGGAATGAGCACTGTTGTAAGGTTCTTGATAATCCAGAAAAAGTAAGATAGTGGTGGCAGCAGTTGATAGCAGGATCGGCAAGAATATGTGAAACATTCCAAAAGCAAAATTGAAGGGCCTTTGTTTGGATGCCGACTTTGGAGGGTTAAGGGGGCAGGATGAGTACTAGGTGCTGGGCTTAGGCAGCAGGTAGATTGTGGTGCCCCTCCTGAACTGGCCAGAAAAGAAACAGGTGTGCCAAGGGTGTGGGCATGAGGACATGAGCTGTCATCATTCAATGTGGCAGTGTTGCATCTGAGACAGCTTTGGGCTTGTTGGATGCAGATTTCAGCATCAAGAATGAAACTACTAGAATGTCACAAGGAAATGTACAGAATTGAAAGAGAAGCAGCCTAGAATAACCCCGAGGAACATCAGCATTTAAAGAAGACTAGAGAGCAGCCAGCAAAGAAACCAAATGAAGAATCAACGGGTTCCATGAATGGGTTATGATGTTAACTCAGTACTTTTTGGTACTGTGGTTTGCAACCATGGATGCAAGTTAATCATAAGTGGCTAAAACTCTAGGAATCCAGTGTAAGCAGCAAACAGAATAAGCCAGATCATCCTCACATGGAACTTACAGCTCTCACAAACTCAAAAAAAAACTCCTCTTACCAGACCTTTGATATGACTTTTTATTCCTCATGGACCATAATTCAGTATAGACTCATAGTACAGGGTTCTGGTGGAGACCCAATCCTTCAGTCGCCTTTTTTTCCCACAGGTCCCTCATTTACTCTGATGGAAAAAATCTTAACTACACCAAGGGGATCAGTTTTCCCTTTGAGCAGTTCCTCCAAATAACCAGTTAGATTATTTAAAAAAAAATGTCTAACATCACTGTGAACAGTTTACCAAGAAAAGATGTTACTCTCCTTCACAAATCATTGATTTACCCCCATGCAATAAAACCCCAAAGAGGAAGATTTTGCTCTCTTGTGTATTTACATGCCCCTAGATGTTTCTTTTTGGTGCCACTCCAATGTTTAAATCAAGTTAAATACCTAAGAAACAATTTTCACTTTCATATATAACAAAAACTCAGTCGTCAAAAATTTATTTATTATTGAACATATGTATCCATTTGTAATCATTATTATTTCATAATAGCCCATTTATCAAGTTGTCTCATATCCCTGATATTAGTAGTCTGCTATCATACACATCTGAGTTAATGGATTGCTTGACAGCTATTTAGTGCTAACTTCACCTCATACCAGGCTGAATGTCCCTGAACTTGGTGATGTGAAGGTGACTGCATCAGAGCTGGAGTGTGAGCACACCCCTGGTCTTTATGGTCTTCTTGGCTACAGACAGGGTCCAAGTGAGGACAGTTTGTTCCTCTTTTTATCCCCTCCCCAATTATGCATGTTAGTATTAGAGTTGATGTTATGTGAGTATGAAAAATAAGCATTTTTGTGGTCATTAGACTTTTATTATACATCAGTCATATAATTTTAACCATTTTTTGCCTTGAATGAAGTTCCTAATTTGTGCATTTTGTGGTTTTCAAACCATTTGCTGCAGCTGCAATACTGATAAGTGGCTCAATTATGACTATAATATTGGTCTTAAAGACTCACTGATATCTCATGGAAAACTTTGAAAAACATCCTATTTAAAGACAATTATGCTTAAATATCACATTTTCTCCATTTTTGTTCTAGATAAAATTATTACCAGGACCGTTAACATAAGAACAGAATATTCTTTTGAACTCTCAGTTCTTTCATTTCTCTTTGAGTTGTCAGTTGCTACTTCCTTTAGCCCTTTCTTATTCAAGATGCCCTACTACCTGTGAGGTCACACAGGTTCGCATGTCAACTTTTAGTGTCCACAGAGTGCTGGAGACAGTTTTCAATTTTTACTAAGGAAGCAAAAATCATATAATTGGATGAAATATAAGAATAATTGAAAATTATCGAGAGGGGGAATGTCTTTCACATTAAAACCAAAATTAAAGAATGGAAAAAAGTTGAGAAACACACTAGAGATCCATTTTAATTAATGATCATTTCAAAATTAATCCTGCTTCTTCACCCTCCCAGCAAGTGGTCAGTGTCTTAAGAAAGAGGATTTGCCTGGCGAGCATACTGATTAGGGCTATTTCAGATTATTTGTAATTTACTTAATTACAAAAAATCTTTCTTGCAAATAGCATTTTTACTTATTTCTTTTTTGAGAATCAGATTAGTTTCATATGTGCAATATAATGATTTAATATTTGTGTATATTGTGAAATAATCGCATTAGGCCTAGTTAACATCCATCACCTCACAGTTACAACTTTTTTCTTGTGATAAGAACTTTTAAAATATCTCTTAGCAACTTCCAAGTGTTAATTATACTCAACATGCTGTTCATTACAGCTCTAGAATTATATTGTAAGTAGAAGCTTATACTCTTGCCCATCTTCAGCCCCTACCACCCATTTCAGCCCCTACCGCCCACTTCTCGAATTATCAGTCTGTTCTCTGTATCTATGAATTCTTGTTTCCAGATTCTTTGTATACAGAAGTGAGATCATGTGCTATTCACCTTTTTCTGTCTCTGTAGCATAGTCTATTTTCTTTAAAGTTCTCAGGTAAGTAATAATGTTGCCTTCTATTTTCTTTGATGTTTCATATTTTTAAATTACACCAAGTTAAATCACATTCATTTACCATGAATTTAGGAATGCAGTAGGTTTGAGCTGTTAATTAGAATTAAGGTAGGAGGTAGCACATGGTAAAGGCAGCCCCAATAATATGCACATCAGAAAATCCCCTTATTTTACTCCTTAATATTTCTCAAAATAGCACTTTTGCTTTGTGAAAAAAAATGCCATAGACTTTTTGTTTGAGATCTCTGCATTTGTCAATTTAAAACTATCATAAAAAGTTTCTTACAATCTGTTCAAATGATGAAATGATTCAGAATTACAGAGAGAAAAGACAGGCACAGACTCTCAGCTGTTCTTAGAAAGATGATGCATGGAAGCTGGGGTTCATCTAGCCTTGTCTCTGACTTGGACAGGAGACCCTTTTGACCCGGTCCTTTGATAAGATAGGGTTTCCACTTGCCATCCTGTTTTGGAATGCTTCTACTCGCGGGCATCCATCCAGATCCCCAGGAAGCTGGCAGAGAGCCACCCATAAGAAAAATGGACCTCTACAGACAATCGGTTGCCTTGCTCCACTCACAACAGGACAGAGACTGATGACAGGATTGGCCATTTAGCCCGTCTTATTTCTCATCATGTTTGGGAATGGGTCTTTCGCCTAATAAATGCTGCTGCTGAGATGATTAGAAGATGAAATATGACATTCTCTCTAAACAGCTAGAAGACCTGTCTGTAATCACCTCATTTGGCTGGTACAGAGTCAGGGTGGAAGCTGTCTTTTCAGAGTGGAGTAGTTGTTGGATATCATGTTCAGTGTAACAGTTGTTGCAAGGATTTGGGTATACCTTGTGGTAAAGCATGCCCTGCAAAGAGTTAACAGCTATCCATGTTTAACTGACTTTTTGTAGTAAATGTGTTTCTGCAAAACTATTAAACTTCTGTGATTACAGTGTATTCTATAAGAACATGCCACTTAAACATTAAACATTTTGTATTATAAAAGGCACTGCCTAACATTGTTTATTAATATATTAATTAATTTAATAATATTTCTAGAACATCACCCAACCCACATACTGGAAGCTGCCAGGCATGGCAGGTGAAGTGGTATTTTCTTGGGGGAAAATATCCTTCCTGTCTCCTCCCCTCCTTCCCTCCCTTCAATCCTTCCTTTCTTCCCTCCCTCACCCCCCAGGCAGTCTATACAACACTGAGTACAAATTAGTTCTTGTCATTGAATCACAATCTCTGGTCTTAAATGTAAAAGTGATCTCTTTGAAAATTAAAATTGATCTGTACTGTACAATAATCAAACTCAAAATGAATAAAGAAAAAAATGTAATCATGTGGCTCAAGGAGCTACAAAATTCCCAGGGTAGACCAGATCCCAGGCCCAGTTGGAGTCAAGAGCAGCTCTGGCCTTTGGAGTCCTTCTGTCCCGCACTTGACTTTGTTGGCTGCTGTTCCTGTTCTTGGTCACAGGGGCAAGGTGAGCCCCCAGCTCCATGTTTATGTTCTAACACCTGAACACCATGGAAGGATTGGAGCACTGTGATGGTGAAACCCTTTCTGGGAGCACTGTCACTGGACTGCCAGGTCCCGACGCTTATCCTGGACCCTGTTCCTCACTGTGACCAGAAGTTCCACTGGGCAAACTTGGTACCATGTTAGGAGTGGAGCTAGCCCCACATAAATTCAATGGTTTTGAGGCGTGCTTCCCCAAAGGATTTCAGGAGAGACCAGAAGAAAGGAGAGAATAGATCCTATACAGGAATAATGAGTAGTTGCTTACTTGAACTAATCTTACTGTACACAAGACATTTAAAAGTTATAACTAAAGGGATGTTCTCAGAAGATTTCGCTGAGAAAGGGTTTTGTGACTTGGCTCAGTTTTGGGAATTTGACTAGAAAATCATTAGTTTCAAGTGAAGCATTTTCAAATTTGGTGCCGTAGAGTTGCATGTGTTATGTAGTTTTTACGTTTGTTTTTATTTCATCTTTTCTACATATGTGGTCATGGCTCATTTCTTATTTCCAAATTTCTGTAGTATTTTTTTCCCTATTTTATGCTTGGAAAGGAGTATCTATTTCATGCTTTTAAAAAAAATAAAAAGCTTTTGGATTTGTCCTCTAAGTTCTGCCATATTCCATTTCAGATTTTTATCTTTATTCCTTGTGTTTGTTTTTTTTTGGGGGGGAGAGGGTACATTTTGTTATTATTTTTATAATTTTTTTAAGGTGATGAATACTTAGTTCCTGATTATTTCTAGAAACTGTACAGTTCAGAAGTTGGAACTAGGGTCTGGCTGGGCATGCTCCTTTTATAATAGGATACTTACATAGTGCTAATATATAACTGAAAATGAATATAATTAATACCTACTGAGAATTCTCCTAGCTCTGTATCACCCATCAGAAATACTTCTTCAAATTTTATTGAGTGATCTGTAAGCAGTGGAATTATCAATAGAATTTATGGATTATGTAGAAGCCTACTACAGTAAATCAAATACCGTTTCAGTGAGAGTATTAGGCAAGAAGTTGTTTTCTCTCCTGTCTCACTTGTCATTTTTTCATTTTCCAGGTAAGGATTTGATAAGTCTAAATTGTGTAGGAAATTACTGTAATTCAAATTATCTGTGATCCTTTAAACACAATAATTCTAAGTGCAGTAGATCAGAAGCAGTCATCTCTTCCTTGGTGAGAACACTGGTGTGTTCTGTGCACGAGAGCATCTGATTGCTCATTCCCTCTTCGTTTGCCACATCCTAAAATAATATATTTCCTCAATCATGAAGCTGTTCTGGGAACAGACAGCGTGCTTTCTGCCCTAATTGACTGTCCAGTGGAGGCTGGGGAAGGAGCAAAGTACCATCATAAGAAAATTTCAGCTATTCTGAGAGACCCACATGTTCATCTCAAAGTCATTAAGAACTCATTGGAAAGAGTCCTTACACTGCTCATTTACTAGTTGCAATTTGAAATTTTCTAATAGAATTGCAGGGCTTTTTTATGCTTTGGTGAAGGCTGAGGGAAGTAGGCTGTATTATACCTTTATTATCATCATCATCATCATCATTTTGAGAAGCAGCAGAGTCATCCTTTGATTCGTATGCATATAACCAAGATTTCCAGATCACCATGAGTTGGGAAAATATGATGCCTGGAAAATATTTTTGTCTCTTTGAAGAAAGAATTAAAAAGATAAAAAATATTTGTAATTAAAGAGTTCATTAGGTTGTTTCTACCAACCACAAAAGGAAATAGGTCTGTGCTTTAATTTTTCACTGCACATTTGTCAAGTTGTTAGTGCCATAATGAACTAGAAAGCTGTCCTTGTTCAGACAGCAAATTCTTGACTCCCCCACATTAAGGGGGATGTTTCTGAGTTCCTATTTGATTATAAGAGACCATTCTGAAAACTCATTTGTTTTTGCTTGCTCTCTTGAACCTTTTTCTGCTGGACAATTTTAATTTTACTGTTTTGAAAGCAGGAATGAATCATAGCAAACAATTACTATGGCTCTGGAGACACAGAAAGGTCTCTTTGCTTAGATGTAAGTTAAGGGTGGGAGGTGTACTGGGAGTTTCCTGGGGTGGGTACTGCTTGATTCTGTGGTGTAAATTCTGTCATTCGAGTAGAGTATGAAAGCAGGATATTCTGAGATGAGGAGCAGTTTGAACAAGGATGAGGAGGCATGAAACTTCATGACAATTTGGAGGAACTGGAGAAGATCAGAAGTAAGAAAGGACAGATAAGATATAGACAATATGTAGAATGTACCAGAACTTGACTGCTAATGGCTGTTTTCTGTCTTTTAATTCAGGTGAGGTAAATGCTGATGACCAGATGTCTTAAGGAATGCTCTTGAAAAGGTCGGAGTTTACAAAACTATAACAACAACAGAGAAGCAAATCAGAATTTTAGAAAAATCACACTCTGACAATGTTGTTTGCTTTTGGTTGAAGAAAGAAAACCCAACTATAGAAGAAGCCTTTATCTCTGCATTTAAGATAGCATTGTAAAGAACAATGTAATTATATTTATATCAGTCTTCTTCTGAGCCTTGGAGGTTCTTGTCTGGATAGACATGAGTGATCCAAGGCAATCACAGGAAGAAAAGCACAAACTTGGCAGAGCCTCGGCAAAGTTCAAGGACTCTCCCAGAATCATGCAATCTGATGATTATTTTGCTCGAAAATTTAAAGCTATGAATGGCAACATGGGACCCCCCACTTCTTTAAATGCCTCAAATTCCAGTGAGAGTGGGGGTCCAGCTAATGGTACCCCAGCAGTGCCCAAGATGGGTGTGAGAGCTAGAGTGTCAGAGTGGCCTCCCAAAAAGGACTGCTCCAAGGAGCTAAGCTGCAAGGCACTGTGGGAAAGCCGGTCTCAGACCAGCTATGAAAGTGTCACCTCCATCATACACAATGGGCAGAACGACCAGAATGACGGGCAGCAGGAGGAGCCACTGGACCTGGACTTTGTGGAGGCTAAGTACACAATTGGAGACATCTTTGTTCACTCTCCTCAAAGAGGACTTCACCCCATAAGACAGAGAAGCAATAGTGATGTTACCATCAGCGACATCGATGCTGAAGATGTCTTAGACCAAAATGCAGTGAACCCCAATACTGGGGCTGCTCTGCACAGGGAATATGGGAGCACGTCTTCCATAGACCGGCAAGGCTTATCTGGTGAAAACTTCTTTGCTATGCTCAGAGGGTACCGCGTTGAGAATTATGACCACAAAACAATGGCCCCATTTGGGTTCCCTGAGTTTTTTCCCTGTGATCCTGCAATCTCCCCCAGCCTTCATGCGGCAGCACAGATTTCTAGAGGAGAATTTGTCCGCATCTCAGGATTAGACTATGTGGACAGTGCCCTCCTGATGGGGAGAGACAGGGACAAGCCTTTCAAGCGGAGGTTAAAGTCGGAGTCGGTGGAAACCTCCCTCTTCCGAAAGCTGAGAACGGTTAAAAGCGAACATGAAACTTTCAAGTTCACATCTGATCTGGAAGAAGGTCGTCTTGAGAGGGGCATTCGCCCCTGGAGTTGTCAGCGATGTTTTGCACATTATGATGTCCAGAGTATTCTGTTTAACATCAATGAAGCTATGGCTACACGGGCTAATGTGGGTAAAAGGAAGAACATAACCACAGGGGCTTCGGCGGCCTCCCAGACTCAGATGCCTGCGGGCCAGGCGGGCACCTGCGAGTCCCCGTTGGGGAGCAAGGAGGATCTCAACTCTAAGGAGAACTTGGATGCCGATGAGGGGGATGGGAAAAGTAATGACCTTGTCCTGAGTTGCCCCTACTTTCGAAATGAGACTGGGGGCGAAGGTGACAGAAGGATTGCTCTCTCCAGGGCCAACTCCTCATCTTTCAGTTCGGGGGAAAGTTGCTCCTTTGAATCGTCTCTCAGCTCTCACTGCACAAATGCAGGCGTCTCTGTCTTGGAAGTGCCCAGAGAAAACCAGCCTATTCACAGGGAGAAAGTGAAGCGCTACATCATAGAGCACATTGACCTGGGGGCCTACTATTACCGCAAATTCTTCTATGGAAAAGGTAAGGAGGAGCACTGAGTGTGGGTGTGTGTCTCAGGCATCATGTCTTCAGGACAAATTACTTTGTGTCAAAGTGTCCAGGGCCATAGTCCACTGGATTTAAGCTTGTTTCCTGTCATGGACCCTTGTTTCTGCCACACTAATCCCTTCTTTAGAAATCCCCCAATTTCCGGCCTTTGCTGACTTGTAATCCCCAATGTGGAAATGCCTTCTTTCTTTCTCTCTGCCAATTTGTGAGCATCACCCATGTCATACATGATTTAGATAGCCCTTTTAAGATGTCTTCTCTAATGAACTCTGTCCCTCGCCCAGTCCTCTGAATAATCTCTTGTTTTGTTGACAATGGATAATTCTTTGGGCAACCCCCTCCACTTACTCTGCCTCAACTTTTCTGTACTTTTCGCCTACATCTTTTCAATTGTATGTCTTTACAGCTCCTACTGCATTGTGGTAGGTATTGGAAGTGCAAAATGAATCTTGGTTAAAAGAATTAGCATGATAGACAAATTTAGTTTTCTTACAGTGCTACAAATGGGCTTGCGATTTTAGAAATGCTTTAATCATGTGGCAGACAAATTATATTTACTTTTATTAATCTCTTCAGGCTGGAAGGGCACCTTCACCAGGAGTCATGTAGTTGAAACCTCAGTCTTTAAATAAAGCCTCAGTTATTCCCGGGATCTGAGAATTCACTCTGCTTGGAGAGCTACAGAGAAAGGCTCCACACAAGTGACAGTAACATACAACAAGTGAAAGCACTCAGAGTGCCTCTCACTGCCTCCTCACTAGGGACAACTTGTCTTCTTTGCTCTAAACAGGTCCGCAGGCTTCTCAGGACTGTATTTTTCTATCTTCAATTTCATCTGCCATCCCTTCAACCTATTCCAGTACCACTTCCTCAGGCACATAAGGAAATGGAGGGGAACATAGTCTGTCTCGGGGTACTTCTTGTCCTGTCCCTAAATGATTCTGCCTCTTTGCTGGATAATTGTGAGCAGGCTGTGCTTTGAATTTATTTAGTTTGGATTTTTATTTTCAGAATGCTTACTTGCAACCTTCAAATCCAGTTGTTTCTTTACTGTGGTGGTTTGAGGTTGCTATAGCCACTTTCAGTCCCTAGAAACTTCTTACTGATTTTCCTATGGACTACAAGCTTAAAGAATGTGTTTGCGCACATAGTTGCAAATGCTAAATTAAAACTTTAGATTTTGCTCCATTTTTACATCGATCTAGATTTAAACAGTTGTCAATAATTAGAATATTATGAAATTTATAAATCAGTAGAACGATTATGATGTTGGATAAGCAATAGGGCTAAATAAACAGGCACTTGCATTGCAACTGGTCATGTAGTTTCGCTTGTCTTCCTGTTCCCATACTGATAACATAACAGAACTGAATTAATTTTGTCAACAAGTCTTGGTTTCCAAGCTGTGCTTCCCTTGCCCTCAGTCTCACTCCTGGCTTCTGATGTGCATCAAAATTACCATTGTGTGCTCTAGCCTTCTAGCCAAGAAGCTCCAAGAATCTCGGACTTTCTTTTTAGTCTATGCTGTAAAACAACTCACAACCCTCGTGGCTGTTCCTGCATGGGCAGCGCATGATAAAACATGGCCCAAGGAAGCTCTCTAGGTGGAAGTTAGTTACTTTTGGAAAGCGAGACCATGGAGAAATACACTTCCTAATTAAGATATGTTGTTTTTTTAATTGATGAAGCCATATCTGTCAGTGCTAGCAGTGAAATCGTCTCTTAGAATTCTGCCCTGAAATCTTCAAGCAATGAGTCATGCTGACTGAGTTTTGTAAACAGTCTGTGATTTACCCTTTAAAATACAAGGAGATAAAAATTACGTGTGTGTGTGTGTTTACATGCATAACATGTAGAGATTTACGTCCACATTCAAGTGTATATGGAACAACAACCTGATGTTTTCTGCACCAAGGGCCGCCACCACTTGATCCATTAATGTCATTAGGGTTTGTCCTATGAAGTGATTTAAGGTCACTAGATTCTGTTCTTTTCACTGCTTTTTGTGTTTTTTTTCTTGAGCTCTTTAACTCTTATTTCCTGATAATGTTAAGGAGTTTTCTGTGCAGGGTTTATAGTCTCCACTTATCCTAATTTGCTACTGAGAATTTTCCAGGGCATTGGAAATGATATCATCAAATGTGTGATTTGACTGTGAAATAAAAATAAAAAAGCTCCAAAGAAGATTCTGAGAGCAGATGCCCCGGGGCTGAAATGTACACAGATGCAGACATACAATTTGTCAGTACAAGGGTGTGGGGCTCCCTCTCTGGTCCTGGGCTCTGATGTGGATCCGCATGTGGAATTCAGACAGCTGAGTTCCAGACTACATTGCAGAGCCTGCAAAAGGAAGGTGTGAGGCAGTGATCTCCAAGGTCACTTTGTTGCTCTTGTTCTGTGATTCTCTGCTGTGAAAGATGTGTGGTGCCAGCTGATAGGAGTGGCCAAGAGGAGCTAGAATAAGACTGAGCCCCAGCCCCTCCTTTTTCTCTGCAATCATGAACTGTGCCTGCTTCTATATTTAGCTCTTCCCCTTTGGGCCTGTATAACTTAAATGCAGTTGGCCACAATAGCATCTGCTGCTGTTCAGACTGGTTTCTTTGGAGAGGCAGCAGCAGCAGCCCAGAGTCCCAGTGGCCAGGCCTCCTCTGGTGCGGGACTGTAGACTCACACCCTGGCTTCACCCACTGGACCTTTTATTTGCAAACATCCCAAGTTGCAGGAACATTGTGTTTAAAGAGAGGCTCTGGGCAGACTGGCACAGAGAGGGTGTTTTTGCAAGTGGCGTTTTTTTTTCTCCTCCTTTTTCTCCATTCAGTTTTTCTCTTTGGAAGCAGGCTTCTAGGGATCTTTTGATACTTTCTAGAGTGCCTTCCCCACCCCTCCTTGCCCCCAACATTCTGCACCATTCAGTGTGAAACTTTATTTTCAAAGGATTCATATGGCGCCCAATAGCTGGGAAAGGTTTAAAATAAAGAGTGTTAATAATGTGGTTTACTCTTTATTGGGTAGTTAACATGAAATGACTGTTCTTTATGCCAAGGTGTATTCCTATGACACATAGTCATTGGAAAGCTTTTAATAACTTTGCAAAAGCATATATGCAGGGGAGTGGCTTACCGCAGTCAGCTGTGTAGCAACCTTACTTGTCCAGGCAAATCCTTCTGTGGCCTTCAGTGAAACAGCTTTTGCAAGGACAGTGGACTGTGGCAAGTGATGGGTGCTCCAGTGTTCCTCCCTGGTGATAAACATGAACAGAGGAACGAACCCTAATGAAATTGTGATTTCCATCTTTCCTGAGCTTTCGGTTTATGAGTCAGGCTGTGAAGAAGGGTCTCATACACAGTTTCCATCGCAGTGCAGAAGGCACATGCTTTGCTTCCTCGGGTCTCACTGGCACTAAGGACTGCTGGTCCCCACTCAGCTGTCCCCCACGGCCAGAGCCAAGACTGGCCAGATTAGAGAGCAACACTGGGTTCTTTCCTGGAGATAAGAGCCTGTACTTCTCAAGAAGTTATGCATGAGAGGGCTCCTCAAGAGTTCAAAAAGTGTTTTGTGCCTTACTTAGGCTACATAGATGAGAATAGCTCTTAGAAGGCTAAAAGTCTTTTTTTGGGTGAAGATTGGTCAAACTAGGGAAAAGATAAAGCTGGGCCCCTTTGGTGACTCACAGGTGAAATGAAGTGGCTGAATTGTTATCTGAGCCCTTTGGGAACAAAAAACATTCTGCTATTATGGGAAAATATGTTCCTCTGAATGTAGGGGGAGAATACTCAGATTGACAATACATGCCCTTTTTATTGTTTAGAATTTTTAAACGGCCTATAGGTGTTATATGATCATTAAAGGAAAATAAGAAAGGGTAGAGAAGCAGCAGCAACAACAAAAAGACCTAAAATCATCCTCAAGAAGCGACAATCACTCAGAACTTTCATCTTTATCCTTGTAGGCTTTTTCTGATACAAATAAATTTATGTAAATGGCACCTACTCTTGCTATGGATGGCTTTGGATAATTGTCCTTCCATGTCATTATGTATAGAGCTGCATCAGCATTTTAAGAGCCATTGTCAATTATCATTATCTGCTGTGCTACATGCGGAGATGCCACATATTTGCCAACCATGATCTGGACAGAAGAGTTAATCACTGCATTTGCTTTATTCAGAGAAACCTATCAACGTGATAGAAGCACAGTGACGAAGGGGCATGTGTTTCTTGTGCTCTTAGATGCAGTACACCTACAAAATGACTCATGTCAAGTACATTAATGAATGTTTAATAAACAAATATTGACTTGATGTTTTATATATATTTAATTTTATGAAAGTTAGAACATTGTAAAAGCTTGAGTCACAGCATCCCTCTTCTCCACTTGAATGTGGTCTGTGCTGAAGTGACTCACTTGCAAAGAGTGAGTATGGAAAGAGGGGGCAAATAATTCTGCAGTGAAGGATTTTTGACAAACACACCACCAGCCAGGTGATAGAGGTCAACATAACAGTGATAAATCATGTGGCTAATTATTACTCTCAGTATAATGGGAATGGCATTTCTGGGGTCTTCCTCTCCAAACCCAAAACATCTGGGTGATTTTGGGGAAAACACTAGAAAAATCCCAACTGAGGGCATCCCTGCCCACTACTCCTCCAAACTATCCTGGTCATTACAGGCAGGGGAAGTCTGAGGACCTGTCACAGCCTAGAAGATTCTAAAGAGATAGGGGATCCTGGAAGAAGACAAAGGACATTAGTTTAAAAACTAAGGAAATCTGAATGAAGTGTGGGCTTTAGTTGATAATAAAATATCAATGTTGGTTCATTATTTGAACAATGTGCCAAAACAATAAGATGGTAACAGCTAATAAACTGGATAAGAGGATATAGAGAGCTCTTTACTATCTTTGCAGCTTTTCTGTAAACTAAAAGCATATTTAAATAGTTTATTTAACATTTTTAAAGTATTCATAATTTTTCATATCTTTAAGAATCCTTAAAATAAGAAAAAAGAATTGATACACAATTCTTGCAAGTGACAAGTCTACAGGTTTATGTTATTAAACATAATATAACAAATCACAAGACTCCTATAAGCACTAAGCTGTGTTCAAATACAACAAAACGAACAAATGTCAGTTCTCATAGCCCTTCCTATGTACATCTATGGTGTGCAGTGAGAATTTTTCTCAAACTTACCATGAAGAGGCAGGGCATTGTTAAGCTTTACAATTTATTCTTTTTTTCTACCTTTGTTGAAACGCACAAAGAAATCCCTTTTGAAATCTCCCTGAAATTTGCACACTAAGATGAGGGTGACTGAGAAGCGCTTTGGATGTCCTTGGTCCTCTAGCTCCCAAATCTCTGCTGAACTGTCAAAAGTAGGTCTTTATACCCAGCTCATTTCTTCTTGGGATTTTCTATAACAAGTCTAAGAAAAGAAACCTGTCATTGAGAAAATCTTTGTAGAGAAACTGAATTGGTTTTGTGGGGTAGATTACGGAGTGTATTTGAAAAGACTGCCTCAGCTTACTCCCCTCTGGCCTGATGCTTTAGGGTCGCTGATGTTTGTGGTTCTATTATGTGCCTCTGGTTTTCTTTCCTCTCTGTGTCTTATAAAAAAAAGAATATGCCAGAGAGAACTTCTTTGATTCCTCTTTCCCATCTTAGTTTCAACAGGACTTCTGGGGCACAGGCAGATGCTTAATCTTTTTGAAAAGGTTGGGGCTCCCCACAAAAGAGGTTTTAGTGGCTTCTGAGTAGATGAGGTCTTCAACAAAAGCCATATCCCCAGTGTAAGGGTGGTGCAAAGCTACCCTTTCCAAGGTCCATTGCTGCCCCCAAATCCCAGCCTTTACACTTTGAAGGCTCTTGTGTCTGTGTCGCTCCCCTGTGCTGCACCCATAAGAAGGTTCCTCTGTGGGAGCCACAGCATCTCTGGTTCTCTCAAAGGCCTCCTTTTTGTGAGAGTCTTCACGTTCACTATTTGATTAACTGCTGTCTTACCACCTCTATGTAGATTCTTACTCTTCTCAAACAGTAAGCTTTGTGATTAGTCTTAACTGAAGAATAATATCTGTGTATATCTGTTAAATGATTTAAGGGAAAAAAAAGAAAAGATTCTTGTAGAATTTGTATAATGAACCTCTAGCTTTGTGGTGTTGCTATTTGTGACTGGGGCTTATCTGTCTGCCTTTGGGGAGAAGTATCCATCCTTTCTGATTATGGCTTTTGGAGGCCTGGGGCTGGTGAGTGTGAGAATAATTTCAGGCAAAGAACTCAGAACGTTGTGAAACAAGACTTCTAGGTTTATCTTCCAACTCAGTGTTGGACCAATTCTTTGAACTTCTTTGTGTCTCTATGAATTAGCTCTAAAATGGTATGGTCCACAACTATTTCCCATAAAAGGTGAACAGTGTCTGTCACATAGCATGCACTACCCCCAAGTATTCAGAAATAAATGTGTAAGACTTTTTGGTCTCAAAAGTAATGCTTGGCCACATCCCTGGAGCAGCATTTAAAAGGTAGCGCTTAATTTTAATGGTAAAAAATGAAGAGAGGAAGAGGTAGAACCATATGGTCGGGCGGGCCCCAGGGAAGGTGTCTGGTGAAGTCTGCCATTCCGTTCCAAACACATCCACTTAAGTTTCACTAATGTGGCAGTTGTGGGTGGGCGTGTACCCTTACATATCAAATGAACCTGCTGCTGAGCCATGCATGGCTGCATTTGCTTTGAATTTCATGCCTGGTGGCTTCTTTTTTCATCCCCCTGGGTTTATACAGTCACTGAAGAAAATTAATAGGGAACTGGACACTATTAAATTCATACGGGTGAACTGAGTACAACCTAACAATGGTACTATTCTGAGATACGAATTCCGCCCTCTGTGGACATAATCAACACCGTTCTTAACCCCTCCACCCAACCAGTATAGCCTCTAAAGATAGAGCTCCCATTGAGGTGCAGGGGCTTCTAGCAGGAGGAATTGCCCAGCTGCACATGAACTCAGCTCATCACTGCTCACAGTGTGGGTCCCATGGAGCCAAGACTGGGAAATGCTTAAGCTTTTTCTCTCTCGTACATTTTCCCCAACAGGGAGGTCACAGTTCCCATCTACTACAGTGTTTTAGGAACTTGTAGAGGACTGTTTGCTACTTCATCTTATTGACCTTTTGGCCCAAAAGTCTTCAGTTAGGCTCTGGAGGAAGAGGAACTCATGCTCTTTTATTCCCTAGGAGGAAGCATTAATATTAATTAGAAATTAATTCATTAGAAACAGTGTAATACTTCTCTACTGCTTGATGATGTGGCAATTAATTGGGCAAACGTCCCTGTACTTTGCTACTGATTCAATAAGCAGGAAAGCAAGAACATTTGGAAGCTTAGTAAAACCTGCTTACTTGCCCTGGATTTTTGCGGATCCAAAACTTATCTCAGTTTGTCCTGCTTAAGAAATAAATGACAGCTTGACAACCATGTGCCCCACTCCTCCCTCCCCCAGTAACTCCGGCTTTTGTGCACTGTAACCTTTCTTGGTCTCCCAGTGTTTTCTTCCTTTTTCCCATTTTGTAGCAGATAGTACTAAAAATTATGGGTTATTAAAGGAAGCCTTTTATAGGTACCTCACTTCTCCAGGCTTCTATTTTCTATACAAGGTCTCTTAAAATGATGTCTTTGAAGAAACTGTCCTTATTATGTTCAGGACAAATGCGTTGTCTCATCTTCAAGTCATGTCATTTTACCACACATTGAGTTTTTGTAATTTAAACCTTTGCAAGAATCTCAGCCCCTCAAAGAATCTTATGAATTGCTTTGCATGAGAGCACGCCAGCCAGACAGCCTAGCTGTGATCCTAACTCTGTCGCAACACATTGTGGCTTTAAGTCATCAAGGATCCAATGGCAGTAGCACCATCTGCAAAGTGGGGATGATAATGGCTCTGCTGCCTCATAGGTGGGGAGGATGAGATGAGTGAATTTAGGGAGGAATGTTTAATGTGGTTCTTTTCATGTGATGCCTCCGGTTTTTCAAGCTTAGCTAATACTTGGTTACATTTTGGTCAGAGGAGTCTTGGCATGACAAAAATGCATCATTTCCCCCATTGTAGTAATTCAGTAATTTAATCCATGAAATATTAACAGACTTTTTGACATTTCCTGAGGTTATCTCATGACTGTTTACATTATTGTCTGCAAAAAAAAAAAAAGGTCCTATTGTTTTATTCTTTCATTCATTCATCCTTTGTCCTTGCTCACTTTTCCTTTATAATTCTTTGAGAGCTTTGAACAGGGAAGGTGATTTAAACTGCAGATGCATAATTATTTGGGGTGGGAGGGCAGTTGTAAGGTGAAAGAATGTTCATTGTAGGTGGGCATTTAGCAAGCATCACCTGCAGGCACCAATGTAACCCAGATAGTCAGAGAGTCAAAAGTTAAATGAATCCGCTAGTGAAAGAACAAAGACCCTTTAAATGATATTGAAAAGTAGCAGCTAAACTTCTGCTGTGTCTGTGAACTGGGGTACAGTCCAGTCACTAGTGGCCTTGGTAGACCCACACATGGTGCTGTGTCTGATTAATGTTGACACCTTAGAGAAATCATGTAAAGCAGAGGTGTGGGTACTTCCATGTTTGTGCGCACTCTGGAGACCTGCACTGTTACACTGTCACTATCCTCACCTGTTCAGTGCTTCCTCATTAGCACTGGGCCTGGTAATCTCCTTCCAAGGTACTCCTTATCTAGAAGCATCCATTGGGCACACACCCTGTGTAACTCTTTTTTCCCCCTCTTCTGAGTTAGAATTGCTTTTTTCCTTTTCTGCTGACTAGCCAGAATGTACCACAAAGATGCCCTGAATCTCATTTCCTATACTGCAGTCTTGGTAACTGACTTTTTTACCTTGCCCCATTGGATTTACATGATAGGTGGATTTTCATTCAGCTCTTCCAGTGTTTTCACAGCTTCCATTCTGCCAGGGAAGGATTTTATTTGATTAACCCTAGAAACAGTTCTGTGGAAATCATGTTATGGAAAGAAGGGCAAGCAGGCGCTGGTAGTGAGGGGGCTTGCTCATTGTTCCCCGCATGCATGGGGGAACAGCTCTCATGATGCCAGTGGCCATGCTGGGCATGCTGCCACCTGAAGGGTTAACGTGGCTCCCTCCTGGAGGTATCAGGGACACCACCCCTGTTCTTATAGTCGTGGAATGCAGAATGCCCTTTATGAAAGAGAGACGGCATGCTACATGCACAAGATTGTGATTTCTCTAGAAACATGCCAGAGGTGTCCAAAGGTTCTTCTTCTTTTTATCTACTATATTTTCTGTGAAACTGAAGTCAGTTTTAAGAGATGTGTTGGCTTCAGAAAGTGGGTTCTCAGGTTCATGCTGGGAAAATTTTCACCAGAGCTCTCCTTTCACTGGCACTGGTGAGTTTCCCAAGTGAGTTTCTCTCAAAAACAGACATTAGTTATCTAAAAGGGCAGGTTTATTATAAAAGGGGAGACAAGAGTAAAAGACACTTGCACGGACACAGGTAGGCAGAAAGTATTGCCCTGAAAGGGACAGGGTTGCTAAGAGAGAGGCCTGCATGGTCAGAGGTGGGAAGCTTTGACAGGAGCTTCCTCTGCTGAGGGAGGTCAGTGAAGAGAAGCCCCAGTGGGGTCACAGGTCACAGGGGGGCAGGAAGGCTGCTGGCCTGAAAAGGGAGAGAGTTGGTGGCAAGAAGCACCTCCATAGGCACAGGTGGGTGGAAGGGCCATTGCTCCTGCTCCATGAAAGGAAGAGATTGGTGAAAAGAAGCACCTGCATAGTCACAGGCAGGCAGAACTGCTGTCCTGCACCAGCTTGGAGATTCATGGACAGTCTTCTCTTTGGGAGGCGTTCATTCCTTTGTGAAGTGGTTCATGATTTTTGTTGATTTTGAATAACTATGTAGCCATAGAATTGGAAACGACCAGTGGTTCTACAATGGCCCTCACTCTCCACATCCTCACCATGGGTCTGCGCCCAGTGACTCTAAGGTCTGCGCCTTTGTGTCTCAGGAGTTTTCATTTCTGTAGCTGGCTTAAGGACTATATTAATTACTTCTACTCCCACCTCCAGCTCTCAGCATTGTGGTTTTGTGGTGCCTGCTTTTCAGGATTTTTACTCTTAACCTCAGAAAACAGCTAGGAGGCCTCATTGCCAGCAATTCCACGGGTGTAATGCTTGCAAGTCGCAGGTCGTCATCTCTGTGTTCAGGAATCACATGTCTGTGTGAGATGGAGGGAGAATTAGAAATGAGTTCAGGAATCACATGTCTGTGTGAGATGGAGGGAGAATTAGAAATGAGTTCAGGAATCACATGTCTGTGTGAGATGGAGGGAGAATTAGAAATGAGAATTAGAAATAGGTTGGAGAGATAGTAATAAAAATAAATGTTTTTCATTAATTTGCCTGCCATCTTTCAGAGAAAGGATAACATACAAATTTTATGTTCTCCCTTTTTTTTTTAAATATGAGAGAAATTATTCAAACGAACATTCAAATGAATTACACATTTGTACCTTTGTGTTAAAGTAGAGTACACAGGCTTTGTGACGTTTGCTTTTGATGGTAGTTGTGGCATTTCTCTTCTTGATATGTGAGTCTGTATTGACTATTAGTGATGCTTCCACGGTACCCCATGCGTATGCCTCTCACAGTTTCCTATACTGCCACCCCACAGAAATGAGAAATTTTGAAGCAGGCACTACGTCTTATTTGATGTTGTTGCCCTAGAATTTATCAGTTTCTGGCACATGATTAAGATATATCATGCACTCAGTGTTTGAATAAATCATCTGAAATGAATTGTGAATACTTGTCCCAAAAATATCCCGGTCCTCACCCCTGGAACCTAGCACGATACCTTGTATGGCAAAAGCAGCCTGGCCGATGTGATCATGTTAAGAATTTTGATATGGAGATGATGCCAGATAACCCAAGTAGGACCTCGGTGAGATTGTACGTGCCCATAGAAGAGCTACACAGAGTGGGCTTTGACAGGAAAGAATGCAGTGTGACCACTGAAGCAAGATCCAGGGCTGACTTTGAAGATAGAGGAAGGGGCCCTTTGAGTCAAGGAATTCACAGAATGCAGCTTTAGAAGCAGGGAAAGGCAAGAAAGCAGATGGTCCCATGGAGTCTGCCAAGGGAGCACAGTCCTGCCAGGCCTTGAGTTTGGCCCTGTTGAAACTGACTTTGGACTTCTAACCTCCAGAACTGTGAGACTATAAGTGGGTGTTATTTTAAACCCTCAAGTTGGTAATGTGGATAGCAGCAATAGGAAACTAGTATAATATGTGAGTCCAAATAGATGGGTGAGTTTTAAGTTTTGTAAACATTGCCATATTTCATATTGCCCCTTTCATGGAGGGCAGGGCCCACTGTATTTCTGGGCCCCAAGATCATTCACACATTCTTGTCTACTTCCCAGTACGAAATGAACTGTTTCTTTGCTTTTAATTTGGTTGATGTTCTTAAGGTCATTACTGGTGAGCAATACCAAGGGAATCTGCTTTTTATTTAGTTCATAATTTAAGAGCAATATATTAGTACCAAACAGGAGTACCTACTCAGGAGGCTCTGTAATACTCGGTCTTAAGGCTGTAAAAGTTGAGGGACATTTAGATGTGAGGATGATTCTCATTTAGATCATTTGGTTGTGAATATGATCTTTCTAGTAGAAATGTTTGAATGTATCTTGAAGGATGACTACAATGTAAAGTGAAAAATAGGCCTGGCAGAGGATAAATGTATAGGAGTTAGGAGATAGGTGAGAGAAAAGCCTGGAGAGAGTTTGGCGTATCATTGAGGAATTTAAATGAAAATATAGGTGAATGATGGAAAATTAGATATTCAGACAGATAAGTAAAGTGGACTCTTAAACAGCCCAGATTAGGAAGATGCGAGACCCCTTGTATATGGGTTTTTTCCAATCCCTCCTGTTCCTCCTCCTCAGTCTACTCAATATGAAGATGATGAAGATGGGAGACCCTTTGATGATCCACTTTTGATTTTTTCAACATTTTCTTTTCGTTTCCTTATTGTAAGGATGTGGTATATGATAAGTATAACGTAAAAGGTATGTATTCATTAGCTCTTTGTGGTATCAGTAAGACTGCTGGTCAACCATAGGCCATTAGTGGTTAAGTTTTATGGGGGTTAAAATTCATGGGGAGATTTTCTGAACAGACGGCTTATACCCCTCACCCCTCATTGTTCACCCCTCGTTGTTCAAGGATCAACTATACAAAGACTGAAAGGGTAGCCATGGGCTGAAGACGGAGCTTTGAACACTATTGTCCTCACAGCACCTACTGAGTATGAGAGCAGCACACCTATTAAGATTTTTAGTGGTCAGGGATTAAAACTAATGGTTTCTTTGTTTAATCTGACTTCTCAGTTTTACCATCAAATGACGTTTTGCTTGTTTTTTCCTCCTTAAAAATAACTGATTTATGTTTGGGGTTCATCAGATGCCTAATAGCAAATGATTTGAGCATATTTGCAAGTCACTTTTGCAAGGGATTCTGAGAAGGAAGCTTACTGATGTCTGGTTGTGGTTTTTTGCACTTCTGAATGTATCTGGCTTTGATGTACAACTCATCAAGGTCAAAATAATGTTAGAACAGTTACTAATTGCAACTAAGAACACCCCAAACTCTTTTAGTTTAAGTTGAAATAGGCATTTTTCACAACATCTAGTCCAATGCTCATTATAGTATAGGCCTCATAATTACTAATAATGACTAAAAGAAACAATAAAATGGCAATGTATCTTGCAATCTGAAGTAGACAATTAACTTGCGTCTCTGTTTTCATGACTATTTTTAAACTGTTGATTGAAACCATAAATAACTGCCTCTGGGTCAGCTTTCCTCTGCTAACTCCATTTTCCTAAATGTATGTTTAATTGAATCACATTTGTTCATGTTTCTTACTGTTAACCTGACTGTTATCAGTACTTACTTTACCCAAGAGAGGAGTTACCATGAAAAACAAAAGCTTGTTTCCTGTTGCATAAAGCCAGTTACCCTTGGTCAATAATTCACCTTTCAGCCCTAAAATAGTGGACTTGCAGCTTCTCATCCTGACTGGCTGTGAAGGGAAGTCATGTCAGTGTCTATTCATTTGGTTGCAAGAAGTAAAGAAATCAGAGGTAGTGTGGAGTCCTCAGTGGCTGTGGGTGATAGTTGCTCCTTCTGGCACATGCACTCTTTCTCCTTTCTGAATAACATTTCTTGTCCCTTCAAATGTTACTGGTACAGACATTGTTAGCATAACCAAAAGCCTTGAATTCCTATGTTTTCTTCAAGTTTATAAATGTTTGCTTAATTTTGTTTATTTTTAACTAAAAATTAAGAGTCAAGAATGATTGGTCAAAACCTATAAGGTGACATTCAAAAGGGAGAGATGGGCTTCTGATTGCAAAGTAAAAAGCTCTGATTTCTTAAGTTTGCATCTTGAAGAAGCAACTGTCCGTTAAAAAAGAAGTGACCAGTGCCTGGGGTTTGGCATTACCGCCTGGTCTGCTTGCATCATTGGTGTGGTAGGCTGCTAAAAATACATAAGCTGTATAAGTAAACATTTGGGTAAGGGTTCCCTCTATTTTATATAGGCTGGACCACATCCAACTGTTTTGTTACGTTGGGGTCCTTTCAGAAGAAAAAGCTTAGAAAACTGATTGCGGTGAAGAAACCTAGTCCTGTTGTCCAGAAGGGGTTGCTTGAAGAACAGTGAGCTTCCGTCAAGGGCAGAGTTCAGATTAGAACTCTGAACAGGGCTCTTCCCGAACTATGCTGCAGCTGCTGAAAGTGCCTGGGACAATGGGTTAAGTGTCAGAATGAGACTTAAGAGAATATTCTCTGGGATTCATGTGCAAGACAGACAAAACTATTTCAAAGGTCCATTCCACAGTGGGATTGTGTGTTTTGGGGTCACTCTAGGACTGGTAGTTTTATGCAAAAGGAATGAACTGATAGCATAATCAAACTCAGTTATGGTATTAGTCTGGACAGTTTGACCTCAGCAACTGAGAGACCTTTTATATATGCTCTTCTGTTGCGAAGCATTGTTATATATGTTCTCCTGTTGCGAAGCATTGTTGTAGAATGTTAGGTGATTTTGATACATGGTGGTGAAAGGGTGATCTGTTGCACCCGTGGGTTGCCAAGATTAATCTGACAAGTCTAAGTGACTGGTCAGCTCCCCTCTTGAGCGTGCTGTTCGTGATGGAGGGTGACCTTCCCACCTGAAAGAAATTGTTCAATGATGATTCTATAAGCAATTCGGTTCCTCTCCTGCCAGTTTTTAAGGGTGACAACACCCTCTTTCCAATGATGTATTCACATAACGTCCAAATCGTAACTTTGGGACAGATATGGGGGAGGGGGCTCCTGCTGCCCATGAAATAGTGGAAATCATAGGAGATGAACAAGTAATGGAAAATTAAATGTCAATTTGGAACATCTAATTGGGAAACAAAAGTTTGACCAAACACATTTGGGGAACTGTGTGCCTAGTGCCATGTGATACTTCTTCAGAGATACACAGACTAATGATACTGATCCTGTTGCTTGGTTCCCTCTTTGATGCCACGATTCTTTCCCTTAGAGCACCAGAACTACTTTGGAATAGATGAAAACCTGGGGCCCGTGGCGGTTAGCATCCGGAGAGAGAAGGTGGAAGATGCCAAGGAGAAAGAAGGGTCCCAGTTCAACTACCGGGTAGCTTTCAGGACAAGTGAGGTAAGGAGCTGCCTGTGTCCTTCCGTGTGGGATTGAAGCCTTAGACTTTACTGCTTTGGATTGTTTTTATGTAAGTTATTGCATTTCTTTTTAATACTGGTGACTGCAGCACTTACGATCATTTACAGTGTTTTATCACACATAAAAAGCTTGAAAACCTATCATAGATGTTCAGTAGCAGTGCTTTTCCTGCTGCCTTCCACGATAGAAGGAATGAAGTGATAAGCACACAGGTTTGTGGGGGCTAAGACAGAGGAGAAGCCTGAAGTATACAATTCACATGAGAATTTAGAAAGGACTTTACAAATCTAACACAGAAAATCAGACAACCTGTGGTGGAATGACGGCTGGATTTGTTAGGGGAGTAGGTTTGTCTGTCCAGATTTCTTTGCAGGGCATACCTAGATGCACTCCTTGCTTATTTTGCTTTGAGTGAAAAGTGAGTTA
This sequence comes from Galemys pyrenaicus, assembly GCA_019455555.1. Lineage (NCBI taxonomy): Eukaryota > Metazoa > Chordata > Mammalia > Eulipotyphla > Talpidae > Galemys > Galemys pyrenaicus. Next base: position 3,976,643 of record JAGFMF010011673.1, read on the forward strand.
GTGAAATCATTACATTAATGGCACAGTATGTGTCGCCAAATAGGTGGAGATGTTGATTTACATAAAGGGATAGATTTGGCTTGCACTTTAGTTTTATTCTCTTGACTCATTATAATTAAAGGGGGAGATACTCGGCAATTGCAGTTGACCGTTGGGCAACACAGGGATTCAGGTGGCCAACACCTTGTGCAGTTGAAAATCTGAGCATAATATACTTAGCCTGTGTATCTCAGGTTCTGCTTCTGTGGCTTTAATGAAGTGATGTCAATAACTGATTGAATTTGTGAATGCTGAACCTAACTGATAAAAAAAATTCATTTATAAATGGATCCACACACTTCAAATGGGTGTTGTTCAAGAGTCACCTGTGATCCAGAATGGTATTTTGGTGGATTACTTCCAAGTTAGAGAAGGAGAGCCCGTTGCTAGTCGTGTTCTGTGTGTGTGAGCCCGTGCCCACTGGGCCTGCTGCCTGGGCATCAGAGCACATACTGTAGAAGCTGGGGATAAAGCTTCTGTCATGAAGGGGCATATTTTAAGTTGTACACCTGAACTGTCTAATTCATAGCCGCATGTGTTTTTTTAAATTTTAAATAATTAAAGTTTAAGATATAGTTCCTTAGTTGGATTAGTTGCAGGTCCAGGGTCAAATAGCCACCTGGCCCATACATTAAACAGTGTGAAGAGAGATGCTCCTCACTGCAGAAAGTTCTGCTGGACAGTGGTGTCCTAGAGCACTATGCAAACTCTAGACCCCATGTGTTACCTCATCATCATCATAATCCTCTGTTACTACTCTGACAATTCTCAAGAGTCAGAAGGGGAAGAATTAGAACAGCTCTCTTGATTTGCAGTGCTGGGTTCCTCTCATCATACTGGATTTGAGACAGGTGTCAGAAGAGCAATCCCATGCATTCATCATGTGTTTGAGAATGTATCAGTGAGACCAGATTCTGTGGTGGGCTTCTCAAACCTACATCAGCCTTTCCAGGGTCTCCCCATTCAGTTTCATGAATTGTCAGCAAGAAGAGAAAGAAAAGAAGAGAAGGTAAAAACTAGGGAAAGGGGCCTCCCTGGTGGCACAAGGGGTATGTCGCAGCACTATGAGACTATAGATAGCCACTGCAGCATGAGTTCCGTCCCTGTCCAGGGAGCTGATCCACATGGCACAGAAGACCTCTCCTGTCTCACCTGCTGCTCCCCTAGGCAGTGTATTTCAGTAGACCCACTGTTCTACTCCCTACTCGTCTATCGTGAATCCTCTCACCCCCTGAGCTTCTGGCCTGCACCCCAGCTCTTACATACATAAATAAATAATACTTAAAAAAAAAAAAAAAGCTAGGGAAAAGGAAAAGGGAGAAAGGAATGACAGGAAGAATGTGATTAGGCCAGATCCTGCCTAATGAGTCCACTTTGTCTTCTGCATCCTTGTCCCATTGATTCTTCAGTTGTAGGCCTGTCTCTTTCCCAGAGCAGTGCTGGGCTTGCTCCTTCCCCTTCTCCCCACACACATCTGATGTTTTCATCCTGGCTTGCTCCTGAGCCCCTGTGTTGTCTAAACACTAGCTGTGTTGATTTTGTATCATCAAATTGAGAATGTTATTCTCTTTTTCCCCATTCAGAAAACACTTATCTTTCTTTGTTTAAGGCCATTAAAAAAATTACGACTCAGAGAGGGAACCAGGAGTAAATAGTAACTGAAGTCTTACCTTTGTCCTTGCAGCTTACAACACTGAGAGGAGCAATTTTGGAGGATGCTATCCCTTCTACCGCTAGACATGGTACTGCGCGAGGACTACCTCTCAAAGAAGTGCTGGAATACGTCATTCCAGAGCTGAGCATTCAGTGCCTGAGACAGGCTTCGAACTCACCCAAGGTTTCCGAGCAACTGCTCAAGCTTGATGAGCAAGGGGTGTGTATAATAAGTGGAACTGTGCTTTTATACATGTGTAGCTATGTTTCTAAATGTTTCTAAATGTAGCTATGTTTCTAAATGTTTAGAGTTTTCCATCCATCTCTCTTTTAAGGTGATTTATTTATAATGCCTTGGAGCATTTTTCTCTTTTAATTTTTTTCCCAAAATGCTTTCATACTAGTTTAGAAACGTGTTTATAGTGTGACATACTTCCCACTGAGTTGTATTGTTTTTACTAGGGTTATGGTATGATTCATGATTATTGGAGTTTCGTAGTATTTTTCCCCCCCAGGGTTTAAAAAAATCATGTTGAGTGGCCCTCTCCCCTAACATTTATTCCAGTTAACCATGTGCAGAAACATCATGCTAATTGATGGGAGTAAACAGCATGCATTAGGAAGATTGACACTAAGACCTAGTTCCCAGCCCACGGGATAGAAAGACCAAGAGAACGAAGACTTCTGCAAGGCCGTATAGTTACGGATCTTGGAGAGGCCTCAATGTAGTGAGTGCTTTGTGAAAAGAAGAAATAACATGCACCAGGGCAGTTCTCCTGAAGGAAGGTGGTATTGTACTGGGTCATTAGACCTGGGTAGAATTCCAAGAGGGAGATGGAACAGTTGTCTTTCTAAAGAACTGTGGCTGATTTCTTCACAAAATATCATATGCTAGAGAACTTGGAATTAAAAAAAAAAAACAAACAAACCAGACCAATTAGCAAAGTATGCTAAGTGTAGGCATACAGGGCCTTGAATGCTAGGCTAAGGGATTTGCACTTGACTGATTTGGCTGATAGTAGGGAACCGAGGGTTTTCTAGGAGGACATCATCAGAACTGTATTTTAGAAAGTTTATTCTGGGAAAAGGAATTGGATAGATGGTGAAGACAGAGGTGGTGTTGGTGGCCTGGAGCACAGTTATGTGACTATTGATGTTATCCAGGAGAGGATTTTTGATGGATGTGATTGTGATGATGATCACAAGATGAAAAGTGTCCTTTAAGTTTCATATGCAAGCTAACTTGTAGAGGAAACTGAGTGGTAGGTCCCCAAGTATATGAAGTTTATTTTAAATGAGTGGATTTTGAAAAATTTTCTCAAGGAGAAATTCCCTTGCATGTTTTAGTAAGCATGTGAGGTATTTTCTTGGCTGACCAGTGATACTGAGGTATACCGGAATATTGGATACACAGGAATTCTAAAATTGATGAAATTATAATCAGTCTTTCCAACAAGTTAACACTGCATTATTAGCCAAAGGAAGCAGAGAAATAATCCTGGAGTTTCTTTGTTTCAAGCTATCTGACAGTAAATGCGAGTAAACCAAACCAAAGCTCTAAACTTGAGCAGCTGACTTCTGAAAGCCTCCAATAGACAGAATAGTTCTACGCTGGTAGGTGCTGGTCAGTACGGAATGCCCCGTACATGCAGCTGAGGACGCTGTGTTACTGTGGAAGATAGAGAGGATATGCTGGAGTGGATCCGGACACTCCACATTCAAGCGGGCTCGACAAGAACGGCGTTCATTTCTGCATTGTTCATGAAGAGATGTTTCTTGTCTCCTTACGTCTCTAGTATAAATAAAATATATCACCAGGCCTACTGTATAACAGGTGCCTAGTGAGTGAGTGTATTTGGTCCCCTCAAGCTCCTGTAGAAAATTCCATAGTTAGACCATTTTCCCTAGCCTGAATTTGGAAGTTTCCCCAAGAGATATTCTGGCAGCTATGGCTGATTATCTCCTCACAAAATGAAGCAGGTATATGGAATATTTATATAGTAGAATAGATCTAGAAAGTATTCTGGGTGATTTTTTAAAATAAAAAAATAGATTTAACACTTTTAATGAACACAAATTTAAAATCTGTTATCAAAGGATTAATTTTGAAAATTGGGTTCTGCTTTTAAGCAAACCAGTGCATTGTCCAGATCTAACTGTATTTCATAGGTTTGTTTTTTTTTTTCTTCTGAGATTGTATCTGTTTGCCTTTGATATATTTTCTTAATAGTTGACAATATAACATTTTAACTTCCCATAACTTTTTTTCTTTTCTCGGATTAGTTTCAGGTACACAACATAATAATTCAACCATGGCTTGTCCTATGTTAGGTAAAGAAGAGCTGCTATTCATTTCCATATCTAGAGGAGATTGGATAGCTTTTGTAACCTCTCAGTTACTAAAGGAGCTTTAGAAATTGCCACTAACCTATTAGGGTATTTGAGGGTTTTCTCTCGGTAATACTTTATCTTCTTTCCTAATAGTAAATCTGTGCAGTGAGGAGATGAGCTAGTTTTATGTTATGATTCTTAAAGATCTTTTAATGTTCAAAAATATTTAAAGACTGTATGATCAGTTTCTGCCTTCAGGATAATCCTTCCTGGATTTTGACACAGTCACTGAGTTTGACATAGTCACTGAGTATGTCTCCTCTGTAAGATACATTTTAGCAGTTAGAGATCCAGTAGATATTCAGCTCACTCATTCCATTCTTAAAGTTTGGTGTTATGTTTGGAGGACTGTGGGGCTGGTTGTAATTCACATCAAACCAGCGAAGTAAAGGTCAGTAGAGTGAGTGAATGATTATGCTCAGCCTGAGGTTGAGAGGGCTTAGAAACAAAACTTGTTCAGAGAGAACTGGAAATGTTGAAACATGGGGAGCTCGAATTTCTGCTTGTCTTTATATCATGATCAGGCAGAAAAGAGTATTTTGCCAGCCTCCTGGTATATCCCTGGATGAGGAGCAGTATTACATTTTGGTTGCTTTCCTGAGGTTGACAAGAGACTCAGGTAAGCGATGATGTCTTCCCTGAATGCTGAATTCAGATAGGTTTCTATCAGTTGCCGCCAATGTGGTAGAAAAGCCATAGTTGTTTATTTGAAGTCACTGGAGATAATTATTTGTAGCAAACCTTTAACATGCCCTCAACATGACTGCTGACATACTCGATAGCCTGTTAGTTTGACATTCACATTGAGCACGATTTCTGCTCTCAACAGTTATTTGGCCTTTGTGTTAACGAGAGCTCACTAGAAATGCCATAGATTTAGTCCTGGCACAGTAGTCCAGTGCTCCATGTGCCTCAAATGCCACACATCCCAGCACCCACCCCTTTCTCTACACCCAGTAGAATGTGCCATACCTTCATGCACATCCTTGCTTTAGTGTGTCCAGAGGCTGAATTTCTGTCTGCCCCATCCTCTACTCTGCTCCTTTACCTACCACCCACCTCCAGCACTGCCAACAATTTGTACCAGCACCGCCTGGCCTGCTCATCTCCTGCTATTCTGCAGCCCATGTCCCCTGGCCAGTGCATCCTGGCCAGAAACAAAACTTGTTCAGAGAGAACTGGAAATGTTGATACATGGGGAGCTCGAATTTGTGCTTGTCTTTATATCGTGATCAGGCAGAAAAGAGTATCTTGCCAGCCTCTGGCAAGAAACTTCTTTCTCATCTGGTGTCCACCTCTTAGCAGGAGAAGCCTGGGTATAGGGCTCCCTAGGCCCTGAAGGTGGGGAGGGAGCGGCTTCGTGATGGTTCAGCAGACACGTCACTGGACAGATACTGTTACAGTGATTCTAGAGTCTCATGGACTCAATACTCCCCACGGACTCTGGTTCAGGTGAAGGCCAAATACCTGGAAACCGAAGTCTTCTGGTGCTTCTTTACTGACTGCGGTGTTGTAGACTCCACACCCCTTTCTTCTAAGCCAGCACACACACCAGTCTGTGTTTAGATTCTAACGGTGCACAAGAGTTGCATTTCTATCCAAGATATGTCTGGGCCCATGAAAATTAAGCCCTGTCTCAGGTGTGTTATGACAGCTGCCAGAGTTCTGGTGACAGTGAAAACGCCCAGTTACACATATATACAGGGTACCTCATCCCACACTCGGGGCATGGATGATAGTCTGTACTACGTGACTGAGGACCTTGTGACTCTGGCAATAGCGCAGCGCCCATGCACTGTCCGCCATGCTGTGGGATCCATCAGTATAGGCTGCTCATTTAGTCAGACTGTGGACAGGTGAAGTTTCCATTTACACCTCTCTTGGCACTTAGTCAAGGTCAAATGCGTTCAGGGTAATGTGCCCGACTCTAGATTATTCTGGGTGCACATTGAGTGTCTCCTTGCAGTCTGCTTCAATTACCCAAGCAAGTGTCTCTTCTTTCTGGATTGTGTGTTGTCATTAGCTAATGGAGGCTGCTTTTATCACTTTGCTGCTTGAGGGAAATAAGTATTATTTTGCCTTATTTTACTGGTATAGACAGTTCTATGAATTTTGATTAAAAACTATTTTATAGCTGGATAATAAAAATGAGCAGTGTTATGGATAGGTGTCTTTAGGGAATCGGTGGTGTCTGATAATCTGTTAGTCTTTGAGGCTCAGATTGCTGGTAGTAAGATAAAGAGCTCTGATTTCATGAGCAAGAAGTAGTTCCTCTTTGGGGAAAATAAGAGCTGTAAAAATGGATCCAGTTTCTCCCTGGCCCTGGAAGACAGCAGTTCTGTGGCTTCCAGCATGATATGGGATTGACTGTGAGCTAGAATTACAGCAGGAACTCTTCAATTGCTTTTAAAATTCTTTATGGTCTATGGTCTATTTAGCAGATGTTTTCTTTTCAAGATAGTCAAAAATGTAGAAATAATTGTGATTACACAGCCAAAGTTACTTTTGTAAAAGCAAAACACTATTATATTTATATACGTATATCACAATTTCAGTGGGATTCTTTCTTTACCAGACCTTAATTTGATTTATTTTTTCATTACAGCCTTTCATGTTTTCATGAATGTTCAAATAAACAAATAAAAAAGGATTAGGAACAAGAGTGGGAAAACTTATAAAAGTTCATGACCTTTTTTTCTTTCTGACTTTGAAAGTTAATGCTCATTATTACATGAATAGTATAAGATTAAGTATTTTGATAGTTGTATTTTTAAGGAGATGTTTGAATTTATCTGTCCATTTAGAGACCTGATATACTCATATGGCTGTGGGTACGCATTATATACTTCTTAAGAGTTTCTGACATTTCTCCAGCTATATCTTGAGGCTTCTGGGTTTGTTATGTATTTGTAGCACTTTCTACAGATAGTTGTTTATTCTCTTGCTTATTTGCCTGTGGGAATTTTCCTGGCATGTTTTCCTAAGAAAAAAAGCCCTAAGCTTATAGAGTTTTAATTTTCCTGGAAGTAGACTTGTCTGCTCTTTGCCAAGTAATTACATTTCTCCCCCATTTCAGCTGAGCTTTCAGCACAAGATTGGGATCCTTTATTGCAAAGCAGGCCAGAGCACAGAGGAGGAGATGTATAACAATGAGACGGCGGGACCAGCTTTTGAAGAATTCCTTGATCTACTGGGCCAGAGAGTGCGCCTCAAAGGATTCAGTAAATATCGAGCTCAGCTAGATAATAAAAGTAAGCTGCATATCTGTGTGTGTGTACAACTTTAATTCTCTGAAGGTAGACATACTGCATCAAGCTAAGCAAGCGTTTGCATGCCCTCCTGTTCTTCACCCCAGAAGTAGCCCAGCAACTTTATTGAGGATAGAATTTAGATTTCTTCAGATGAGCAAAAGAAGCACATTTCTCAAGAGGTGTGTGTTTCCCATAAGCTCAAAAGGTCAGTCTTTTTCCTTTGTAACACCAGCAGAGATTCCCCAGTGTTTCGTGAAGTATCTTTTAATATTTTCTCCTTTCTGGTAGCCTAACCTTCTGTTACACCCTTGTTTCAGTATACCAAAGATGAGTACCACATTTATCTCTCAGACAGATATATTAACACATTCACTCACACCATGCTCTCGGCCTTCTTTTGTTCATTTCTGGTCTCACAGTGTTAATCTGGGAGGAGGGAGGATGTGATTAGCTGCTGCATTCTGTAGCTCAAGGACCTTTGGGTTTCCGTGAGTGGGACACATGTACTCCGAGGTGCCAGATCGAGTGACTGGTGTAAAACACAGGCTTCATGCCTTCCTCTTATGGATGTATTTGTTTAGTATCTTCATTAGCTACTCGTATTCCTTATGGGCCTCACAAATTCTAAATATTTTACACTTGGCATTTGTACTGTTATGGCGTTGCTATCACCACCTATTTCATCTATCTTGGAATTTTCTGCTTAATACCAAGCAATTAATGGCTTGCTTGTTTAAAGAGAGATGAGCAGCTGGATTCCAAATTGGAGAATTTGGAAGAGCATCTACCTACTCCTGGTAGGGGTAGTGAAGAAGGAGCTTTTACTCCTGTGGGAGAGGCAGTGGGATTGGAACCCAGATGGTCCATCTCACCCCCACCCCCAGCTCCCTGCCCCCTAGGTCCACTCAACTTGGGACTGTCATTGATATTCCCTTGGCCCAGGGTAGTGTCAGGTCTTTGATTCTGTCTTTTTGATCTGTTTTTAAATGTTCTGCTTAGATCACAGTCTGGAGGTGCTGTTAGCTCCCCTGTTGGCCTATGTGTGTCCTCCACACATGCTAGGCTTGGATTTGACTATTAGGTTCATTGCATCTAGCTCATGCCACAGCTAGGTAAGAAACCTCACCGGTGCACATCAGCATACTTAAGACCCGTGAACTTTTCTGAATTTTCTTCTTTCCTCTTTGAAAACCCCTATTACCTGTGAAAACACCACCCACCCCCTAGAGGTACGGGGTGCCTAGAGGTACGTATGATGCCCATTGGGCTGTCTGTTCTGTAAAACCACTGTTTACATGGGCTGTTCCCATGTGTGCCCGTCATCTCTCTTCAGTGAAGTGGATTGGAGACTCATCTTAAAAATTTCTGATCTGTTCATTTGGTAAAACTGAAACACAGATAAGGCAGCCATTTTCCTGCATGTAGATTCCATGTTAGCTTTGCATTTTTATGACCTAGGAGCTATCCCTCATATATTACAGATGTGGTGCCAACCCCCTAAGCTCAAGGAAATGATAACATAAGAACATTTTGACTTGTTGATTCTAATAATCAAGAAAGCTTTTAAGTTATTCTTATACGCAAGGCACTTTGTGAAGTGCAAAGAAGTCTTAAGATAATCCTTTAGTAGAGGGAAAGTTTTAATACTGAACAGTATTGCGTCTTATTTAAAACCTAGAAAAATAGACAGATATGCAAGTCAGGTATATCTATAGTGCAGGACTACTTTAAGCAAAGGAGTCCTGAATTGCATTTATATCTTACTTTCTCTCCATGTGCAAAGTCACTCAAAACTACAACCCAAAATTATTATTTAAATGTTTTATAATCACCTTGTTGATTCAGGTGTTTGAAACTCTGAGCCTGAGGTAATTTATTGATAATACAGATGGATTTTAAATTTGCAAATAATGAATCTGCTCTCCAAAAGATGAGTAACTATATGATTAACAGGGGTTCAGATTTCATCTTTGTTTAACACATGTCAGTGCATAATATATAATAAGAGATCATATTCACTTTTCATCATCTTAATTATATGACTATGTCGTGTCCTTGCCTGTTGAGAAGAAAATTAACTGCATCATATTGACTGAGTCCTGTTTTATTTTGTGCTGTTTTGGAAGATCAAGTGCCTAAGTGTAACTAGGCACACAAACAGATGGGGACAAGATAATTTCTGATTAGCTCAGACCCTTTGAATAATTGCACAAACTGTACCTAGACACACCTCCTGCACCTTCCATCCTCTGTCCACTGCACCCCAAATGGGTCATCTCTATCAGTTTTGCAGTGATGAGAGAGGTAGACGAGAAGAAAGGGGGAAGCAGGAATTTAGTAGGAAGCATGCAGGTGAAAGCAGAGGAGGTGAGACTAAACTCTCAGGCCTCTAGACATGGGTTGGAAGTGATAGAGACTGTGTGGAACAAGAGGACACCCACAGCCTAGTCTGTGTTAGGGGTTATTTATTTTAGTTGAATTGTCTTTTGTAATAATGACCTCATAAATGTTAAATTGCCAGTTTTTCCATTGACTAACTTGTTTCTGTGATCAATCTTTGTTTTCAGCTGATTCTACAGGAACTCACTCCCTCTACACCACGTACAAAGATTATGAACTCATGTTCCATGTGTCTACAATGCTTCCCCACATGCCCAACAACAGACAGCAGGTATGTCCCCTGTCTCTCTCCTGTTCTAGTAAATACCAGACTTGAGGTCAGCTGCTGGTGGTATTAGTGAATCATTGGTGTTTTGTTATTTTTTTTTTGGATGGGATTCGTAATCTTTGACTCTTCTATCATTTGGAAGTCTTTGCACCTTAAAAGAGAATATTATATCTTAAATTTTACTGTATGATTTCCTCCTAAAATTTAGAAATTCTTCCATATTTTTTTCATTGTTGTTTCTTGCTAGGCAAAATCATAAGGGAAACCATTATAATATAAAAAAGCCAACTATGCATCCTCAAGTTAGGTTTCTGCATGTGGGTAGATGATCTCCAAATAGAAAATGCTATGAAGAAAGATCTTATAGATACTGATTCATGACTTGGATTTGATTGTTTTTATGTTCAGTCCAAAATTAAAACAGGGTTTGTTTTCATATTTATGGAAATGTTGTTCTCCTAATGTCACTTAATTGCACTTCTTTGTTCTAAGACTATTGAAGTACCAAGGATGACCTAAGAGCTTGCTCAATAAGTATTTGTAAAGCGAAAGTTAATTGTTGCAGAGAATTTTATTTTTGCTTTTGATGATTAGGAAATTCAATGAACATTGTCAAAATACAATTTTTTCCAAAGAAGAAACCGCTTCTCCTACCCCTGCCACTAGGTGCAACATCAATCCTACAGCCAGGATGAGAAAGGTTTCTCTGTTTCCAAACCTGCTTTCACATTAAGCCCACTAGCTCTTCTTTTCTTTTCATGGTAATTTCTAGCTGGATTTTCCTACCATTTTTATTTAGATTTTTAAAAAAAGATTTACTTATGTATAGAAAAACTGGGGTGTAGACCAGAGGTGGGAGGGATTCTGAGAGGATTCAACAGAGACAGTGGGGAACAGAACACTTGGATCTACTGAATTACACTGCTAAAGGGTGCAGCAGGCGAGACAGGAGCAGTCTCCTGTGGGGTATATGGGTCACCTCCTTGGCCAGGAATCTACTCAGGCCACAGAAGTGATAGCACTGAGACTTAACCCTAGGCCACCAGCAAGGCCAAATTTTTTATGTAAAACTTAACCTGAATCATTTTGTTTCAGTAATTAGAATTCTTCCCACTACCTTCAGAAGATCGCCTTTCCATGAAATATGTTTTTTTTTTTTTATGCTGTGGAGTTACAATCCCTAGATCATGTGTATGTATTATCCATTTTCAACCAAGAGGATTTCTAGCTCTTAAAAAGAATTTATTTGGAACAAAACCAAAGTAGACTCACTAGATAGTAAAAGTCTTAATATAGACCAGTGCACTTGTCCAGCAGATACTTGTGTATCATTCAGTAATTCAACTTGGTATGGGTATGTTGTTCAGAAAACTGATAGGACTTACTCAGGCCAAGAAAATTTGTCAGTAACACATCAGCAGAAAAAAAAGCCAAGTGGCTTTGACCCAAGTCGAATGTGCAAACCACAAAGCCTTTCCGGCTCCCTGATTACTGTGTCGTTAGCCCTGTCATTTTATCTGTGACACCCTGGTATTTTCAAGTGGCCTTGACTTTCATGTTACCAGAGCTCAAAAATGGCTTCCCCTGCCCCCTTTTTGTGTTATGCCAATTAAAATATGTGTGTTTATGAGCTCTCTGAATCGGACCTTTTTTTGCCACTGAAACTACCCTTGAGAAGAAGCTCGATGCACAAAAATGTTGAGCAACAAAAGGAGGAAATGTAAATGGAGGGATGAGGGTGAGAAGTAGGGTGGTTGGAAGTTTTAAACTTCCCAAAACGAAGATTAAAAAAATATTCCCTGTGCTTTAAGACTATAGACTACAGTCTCTGTAGCCTAAAGATTTCATTGGTTGTTGTTTTTTGTTTTCTTTTATTTTTTACTGGAGTGATAATCCATGATAATGAATAAGTTATGCTGATGGATTAGTGGTAAAAAAAAAAACTGTAAAATTTATTCTGCTTCTTTAAGTGCAATAAATGTTTCTTTGGGAAATCTCTGTCTTAGACATACTATGTGGACAAATAATCATCATGTAAAGGGATTGAGTGAACTTGGGAAAGAAGAGTCAGTAAACTTAGATTCTGAACTTAGCACAGCCAGGCATGTGCCTTGTGCCTTGGGTAAGGTTCTTCATCTCAAAAACTGGATCATTGTAGAATGAAGATGTGGCCAGCAGTGGCTACTTGGAGCAGTGTGTTGAGGAGTCTAGCATGGCACCCAGCTCACAGGGGACGAGTTCTGTATTTTGGACTTCCCTTGCGTGGGTGTGGAAACAGGCTCCTGTGATGCACGAGCATATTTGGTCTGTGCGATAGACAGTATCTCTCTCTCGATCTCAGAATCTTGTGATTCATGGACCTTCTTGGTGGCTTTCTTCTTCTAGGTTGAAATAAATCTTCAGTAGAAGAACATAGCTGCTAAGAACAAGAATCCTTAGCTGCACTTCCTGGACTGGAATTCCATCTCCTAGCTTTTCAATTTTTGAGCACATTTTATTCTGTTTTAGTTTCTTTTATCCCCAAAAGTAGGAACTTTACCTCTTTTCTCACTGAGGTGTTCCTGCCCACTGAAAGCCATACCTAGAACATGGTATGTAGTCAATAAATATATCAAGTGAATTATTTTACAGTTGATCAGCTGTAGAGCACACATATTTTAGATGTCTTCATTGGCATTTCATTTAACACAAAGATCTATCATGAAAAGTAGAGGCCTGAAGAGTTTAGAAGATAAGCACCTAATTTATCAATACTTTCAGAACATTGTCTTTACTTTGACGCTTAATCGTTTACTATTCGTGATTTGTGATCAAACTGTCCTGCAGACAGCTGCTGCCGCTGTGTAATCTTAGGACATGGGCTTTCCACATCTGCATGGACTGTGCTGACCCGTTCCATTGGTCTCACCCACTCCAGTATGCCCACAAATTTTAATGCCAAGGGCTTGCGTGTCTGAAGTGACCAGCTTGGTTCATGACTACAGCTTGAGGCCTCAGAACTTAGCAAAGTTAACTGGCCTATGCACGATTTGTACCTATAACCTTGGCCTCGTTAGCACCGTGGTATTTGTGACTATTTAACCAGTCTAGACTCATCCCCATCAGATCTAATTTCTTGTGTTTGTTCTTGTAATAAATCAAGCTGAAAGCTGATTCCAAGATAAATTAAAAGTCTTCAGAGAGTTCACCACAGTTGCAAAAGAGTTCAATCCTTGGAATGTATGACGCCTACAAAGAAAACCTAGCCAGAATCAGTGAATGATAAGAAACCTCGCTCTTGGACAGATTCAGTGAAGTCTTGTTGTTCTCTCTGGATCCCAGAGCTGTCTCCCTGAATACTTCCCTTCTGCTTGCCTGTGTACAAGTCATCATTCGGCTCTCATGAAATGTTAGCAATGGAAAGCACTCCACAAATTAAGCTTCAACTTTGACAGAGAAACCTTTTCTTCCAACTAAGTGTGTAAACACATAAAAGTACCTGGCACTTGGAAAAAAAAAATTTTTTTTAATGCATACATAAAGTTAGAGCTGCTGTGCTTGGAAGGGGTATCCAAGCACCATGGAGGTGCCTAAAGAGTCAGACCACATCCTTAGGTTTCTGAGATTCCATTTGAAGAATACGGGCCTCAGCGTCTTAGTAAGCTTGACATCCATAGAGGCAATGGAGATACAGCTTGTTACGTTGGAGACAGGTGGGAACAACTCCCCATGATTTAGATATAGGGCTGGCCCTGCCTTAAAGGGTTTTTGTACTTACTTCCCTAAGTGCAAAAGCTTAAGGAGCATTCAAATACTGGAGGAATTTGATTCATTAAGTGTTTGCAGGTCCTGACTTCACTTGGGTTCACCTGTAAATATAGAATATTTTGTAAGAAAAATATGCTTATTCAGTTTTTCATTATTAACTTTATTCCCACACCCTAAATAGGATTGCTATACATATAGAAGATAATAAGAATTATTGCTTAGCATAAGGTTTGGTGTTGCCCTGTGTCAAAAAGGAAATGCTTGCATCTGCATAATCCTGTCCTTATTTTTACTTTGTTATTACATCATTAAATATCAACATTCTTTGTTATCTTTTTCTCCATTTATAGAATACACAGCCTTGCTTAACTAGTTTGTACATTTACTCTTGCTGTTGGTAAAATATTTTTATATAATATTTAATATTATTTAATAATTAATATTATCTATTACATATTGGTTATAGAATGAATCAGCATTGAATCTTTGAAACAGCAATTCAATTTGATATGATCTTGCTGACCTAAGAGTGGTTAATTCAAACTTGCCTTTTTGCTGGAAGAGGAGTGGCACACTTTCCTCCATCTTTTGTATCTATGTAATATTGTATGTAGATTTTCCTCTCTTTCCTGTTCCTGAGACTGCTGTTTCACATTCACTTTTGCCCTGTCTCTATAGGAAACCCTAGCTGTCTCTTAAAAATTAAAGCAAAATTCCAAACACTGGTGCATATTCCTGAGTGGAGAGTGTAAGAGAGGATGTGGGGAGTGTGTGTGTGCTGCGTGTGTGTGTATGTGTTGTGTGCATGCATGCAGAATTAGGGTGGATTCTGAAGCAGAAGCGAGCTTCTGAGTACATGGGAGAAACTTCCCAAACAAAGGGATTAACAAATGCAAAGTGCCTGAGTAGAGGAAGCAAGTTGTCATATTGGATGGCTGTCTAGGAGGGAAAGGAGCTGAAGTAGGAAGAATCAGGCCAACCCAGTCTTTATCAGTCCTGCTCCTATTGACAGGACTCTGATGCTAGCCCAGCGGCTGAGATCCAGAACATGTGACTTATGTTTCATGTAGATACATTTAATTTTGTGCTCAGTTCTGAGCTCAACTCTTTGAATTTCAGAACTTATAAGATCATCATTCAATGATAGAGTTTTCTCTTTGAAGTGATGTGGATTTCCACATATTTGCTTTTAAGACGAGAGGCTCTCTGGGGATCTGCCTTCTCTAGTTTCAAATTAAACCTTCTCCTCAGTGACTTGACTCTTAGACTTGACACTGCACCCTTTCATATTGTGCGGCCTACTTCCCTCTTCCACCCAGATTTAGGTGCAAAATAATTTTTCTGTCTCACCAGGTTAAAAAAAGATTTAACAAAGGATACCCATTTGTGAGGAGGCTGGTAGATGTGACCTAGTTCAACTTTATGACATTTCTGACCCCACTGCGACTGCCCTTGCTGGGGATTGTCAACACACCAGGCGAAACTGGGTCTTGTGACACTCTGAACTTTGTGTAAGGAAATGAGAATAAACCCAAAGGTTGCTATTTCTGTAGCATCTGTCTGCGTTTTGCCACGGAGTTGGGTGAAGAATCACATTTTCACTTTCCTTGTCATAACAAGAGCTTATTCCTGTTTCACAGCTTGAATCGAGTGTTGGAAATGTAGTAGAATTGACTATGTAAATCTGTCTAATGCAATATTTATTAACTCACTCTTCCAGTGGAAGACACTAAGTTGATTCTCTAGGCACTGGAAAGTGTTATGAGCTTCACATGTTTTGAAAGGAGAAGTTAGCCCTAGAAGACATCTTCCTTTTCGTTCCTGAAACGAACAGCGCCAGACGTGTTTGGTAATCCAGGGACCTGCCCTAGTGCTTTGCTGGGCTGCATTTGTTAGTCAGTTGCCACACCCCTTTCTTTCCCAGATCTGATTATGCAGAACTTCATTGACCAATTAGGGGAAAAAAAAATCACTGCCAGGGAAAATAGTTGCCTTTATATAGAAGGTCCAAGAAATTATTTAAATATTTGGATGTTTGACAGAAATCTTAAAAATTAATATTTCTGTTAACTTTCAGATACTGTATTTCTTGAGATGCTAGACAAATCTAAGCATGTTAACAGACAGCATTAACATTTATTTTATTTTCCTGCAGAGAGCTTTAGATTGAACTCTTCTTAATGCATCTCCTTGCCCCTCCCCAGTGCACACTTTATTTTTTTTACAAAACTCATTTGATGACCATGGTTAAATTAACTAGACTTTAAAAAACATTTTTGTCCCATCCTCCAAAGCAAAAGAATGTGCTTTGAAAAGGATAAAAGCAGTTTGATATGTTGTGAAGGTAACTAATTTTCCTTAAAGTTTCCTTTAACTTGTGCTTTGAATGTTCCTGTGGTGAAGAGTACACTTGGATCCAACCATACATCTTCCCAGGAACAAGAAGGAAAGGGTAGGAAGAGCCATCCAATTTGCCCTTGTAGCAGCAACAGCCACAAAACGCTGACAAGGAGTCCTGCCTGTGTTGGTGTTTCACTGAGAGGTGAAGAGGGGCTCAGCCATCACTCTGCAGGAGTAGCTGCATGGCCTTGGCCACTGGGAACCCCTTCTTCTGTCAGTCTGAGAATTCCCCTGTTCCAAGGATATGGAAGGGTGTAGACTATAAGCTATTGTAGTCAGTGAATCTGTGACTGCCTTGTCAGATGATGTGGCATTGTTCTCTAAACTCTTCCTTTGTTACTGAATTCCCCTTGTTCTGTGATAGTACCTGCAAACCAAGCATTTCAGTTGCTGGGGAAACAAGGGGAGACCACCTTAGCCTAGTACAATTTTCAGTTTGTCCCTTGATGTTTGTTTTGGACACTTATCCTTGCTTCTGTTTTCCTTTCTCCCAGCAAATAGACACAGTGAGTAGGACCTAGTTTGCGTTTTTTCTTTTTTTTTTTTTCATGCACCTGAAATGGCATATTTTACTTAAATAAATACAACTGCAGTTTTAAAACTACAGATGACTGTTTGGGTCTATAATTAAGGTATATTAATGCATATTTCAAAACCACTCAAACAGTAAGATGACTTTTATGTGTTTATAACTTCAACCGTGGGGATTTGAGTGGGAGTTTTCCAGCATGAGAAACAGCGATGTAACTGGAATGTCAAGAACTCAGACAGAATGAAAATTTCATTACCACTTTTCCAGGCCTTTTATCTTACTAAGTCACAAGTCAGGGGCCTGAAGATGAAATTCTTTTGTATCTATGTTTGAAAGGTCTTAAAAGTTGAACTTAGTGCTCTTGTGGTGAAGTGTGTTTGTAGCTGCCCAATAAATTGAAGAACAAGCTTGTTGTCTGTGTTATGGCTGGTAAAGAGAGATTTACTGTCTGAGATTATCCCATTGCTGCGATGACATCACCAGCTCATAAGGATTATTGCACCTATTGAAACTGGAGATCACAAACTTTGTCAGCACAGATCGCTGTGGCTTTACTTGCATAAGTGTATAAAACACCTGGGAGGTAGATTCGTCAGTGTGGATTCAGAGGTAGTCACGGTTTTCAGGCATGGTGCTATTTGGCTATCATTGTATATCTGTATCATTGTATATTTGTATCAACTGTTTATTCACTTAGTAGATGTGTATTGGGTGTCTGTTATGTCCTGGGCAGCCCATTAAAAACTAGGAAATCAAAAATCTGGATGATACATCCCTGCCCTATGCCCTCTGCGACCTGATGCAAGGGGAGAAGGACATTTGGACAGAGTACAGAGCCGTTGGACAGATTACAGCACCAGATGTTCCACAAGTGATAGCAGCAGGCCTAGGTGTGTGGGTCCAGTGCCACCATGGCGTGCCAAGGAAGTTCCTTTCAAGTGAGGTGATATCTAAGCAGAGACCAGAGTTGTCTGGGAGATACTTGGGAGATGGGGAGGGCATCCGTGGCAGAGGGCCTTCAGAAGCATAGGTGTTATTAAAGGCTCCTGCTCTAGGGTGCCTTTTCTCCTGTAATTTATGAGGTTCCATACCCCTGGGTTTGCCAGTAGTTAATCCTGAAATTTTGTAATTGTGAGTTAATTTAAAAGGCAAAGTTTTACCTCATTAGTTTGAATATATTAGCCACCAAAATAAATCCATATTTTTGTTGTAGAAATGCATGTTAAAGCGACAAACATAAGTAACTTAGCCTTTTTCCTTCCTTAGCTCTTTTGGACACAACCCACTTTGCCTTTCCTGGGCCACTTTTATGAACAGTAACCTCCAAACGGTGACTCTGATTTTCTAAATTCAGCTGAAAGCCAAGTGAATTGTCTTTAACTCCCTATTTCATTTGTTCAGAAAACCTTGTTTGTAACTCTGTTCACTTTCTTGACCACAGCTTCTGCGGAAAAGGCATATAGGAAATGACATCGTGACTATTGTCTTCCAAGAGCCTGGAGCGCTGCCTTTTACTCCAAAAAGCATCCGGTCCCACTTTCAACACGTCTTTGTCATAGTCAAAGTGCATAATCCATGTACTGAAAATGTGTGTTATAGGTGAGTCAGTGGTGGCTGGTTTTTCACACTCCCAAGTTTGTCTCAGCAGAGCATCTTTTCCCATATCTTTCACTCCCGGGACCCCGTCATTATCTTTTTTTCTCTAATTTTATTTCCTACTATCTTTACTCAGGTACTTTATGTGAAAAATAATTGCTTCTTACTGTTTTGAAAAAGTGAAATGTGTAGGCAGTTTGGAATTGTAGCATAAGCTTTTCTTCCATTTGCCCTGAAAAACTACATCCCGCCACTGCTGGAAGTTTGTGCACTGTGGGTTGTGGGTGAAAGAATGAGTCTTGATCTGCATTGGACTCCAGCACTACTCATCATGGTGCTGTGGACAAAATATTCTATTTTTCTGAGTCTTCAGTTCATTTTCTTAAAATCGAACATAATAGTACCTACCTCAATGTGTGGTTACAATGAATAAAGAGCAGAAATTATGCAAAACACCCATTAGACTTCCTAGCACTCATCAAAGGTATTTCCTTTTATCATCTTAAAACAGTAGTTGCCAGCTCAGCTGCCTGCAAGCCTTGAGGGAGCACGCAGGGTGGGTTGTGGGAGCATGGCAGAACGTAGGGATCTATGGGGCACCTATAAGCCAGTGGTCCTTAGCCTGAATTTTGTCTCAGGGTTAGCTTGCTAAAGGCAGCTATCCTCTGGCCTCACTCTGTGTGATTCTAATGCAGTGGACCTGGAATTAATGGGAACATCTGCATGTTTTCCCACCTCAGTGGTTCCTATGCTGGGATATTGAATAGAATATATACCTGGTGTTTTGGGGATGATGAAAATGTTCCTAATTGGATTGTGAAAGATGTACGACTGTGAATATCCTAAAAGCTGTTGAATGGTACATTTTAAAAGGGTGAGTTAGATGAGGTATGGCTTGTATTCCAAAAAAACACTTAATAAAAACCACTGGTCTAAATGCTCAGAACAACTTAAATTATATAGACTATATCTAAAAATATAAAATAGATATTCAGTATAAAAGATATTTAAAGGAAATACTGTTTGTGCAAATATAGTAAGTTGGTATATTCTTTGGAGATCTCACCTGATGAGAGGTAATTATAAAGAATAATGTTAAATGAATCAATCTTCCTAATAGTTCAGAAACTTAAGTCTAAGGCATAATTGTATTTGATGTTATTCATTGACTGTTATTTTTAGGTCCAATTAAGTATCTTTAAATACTTTCTATTTTTAATTTATGCTTATGTCATGAGGGGGTCATTAGCACAAAAAGAAAACTTAAAAGAAAAGTAATATCTATTTTTTATTTCTTTCAAGTTTTCTTATATTTATTCAGTTACCTGGGAGAGATGTTTTTGAAACCAGTGTCTTTTTTAAAATTTTATATCTGTATTACATATTTTTTCATTGTTGTATGGTATATATTTCTTGTCCCCATGAAGTTCCCATCACCAATTCACCCGTGCATCATCACCATAGTCCTTTGTGCTCTTCCCACCCATTTTGTTCCTTCTCCCTCCTCCTCCCCTAAGGAGTGTCTCAGATTTATCGTTGTCTATTGGTTTTGATTTTTAATTTATTGTAATTAATTTTTTCCTTAGTCCCTTATTTGTTTCCTCTATATTCCTCCTAAAAGTGAAACCATCTGAAACCAGTATCTTGCCAATAAAAAAAGTAGACTGTATTTTGCATGATGTTTTCTGTGAAAGCATGTGCCAATCATTCAGAGATGGCGTCATTGGCTTTTAAGAAACCACAGTGTTGTCACCAAATTATCAGTCGCTAGTAAGATTCCAACTGTAAAGTCAATAGCTGACTTGGATTTTTATAAATGACTAATAACATTCACATCGACCATGCTTAAAACCTTCATGAGTGTTCCTCAAAGAACCAACCATAACTTTTGAGAATATGGTAGTCAGAGCAATTCCATGACATTTAATGAAGCTGCATTTGCTTTGTCACATGGAATGAGGTTGCAGCTCCCACATTTTCCACATCACTTCATAGATCTGTTTTGTATGATACTCTTCAGAATATGCCAGTGGAAGAATAAATTCATTTGAGTCATTTCCAAGGAAATGATGAAATAAAGTCCAGGTCTACCATTTTCTAAATTTTTCTCTTAATCCAGGGGTGCATTTTGAAGACTGGATGGACCTTATTAACACATTTCAGGGGAATCCCCATAAATACTGTTTCTTGCATTAGCTTTAAGACATCTCTCTAGGAGTTTACATGTGAGGACAAATTAATTCCTACTAATTCTACAAGTTCCATCCTAATGATGGCAAGGGAATATGAGTCAAGTATGATGTTGGTTCCTAAGCCACTTCAGTATCTGTCACCTTTTTAAAGGACCTTCCTCTGAGAATGAGAGTCAGGCCCTCCTGCCTCACCTGCTGGGTTAATGCATGTATTACCAGAAATAAATGAGTTTAGTGTGTCTGTCCTTCAAACTTTATTCCCAAAAGAACTGTCACTTAAAATGGTGGTGGGAAACCCATGGGGACCACAATTGATGTCAAATATATATAAGTAAAGAAAAAGAAGAAAGGAAAAAAAAAAATCAGCCAGCCCTCTAAAACTAAAAAAAAAAAAAAAAAAAATCACTTAAATCTTCAAAATGTCCTCACTTGAGCATTTCCTTAAAAAAAGTGACACTTGAATAATTTTGGTCTTATAAATGTGATCATTGATGTTAGTAACAGTAGCTCTCAAGCAGCCACCTGGTGCAGGTGTCACGGTCTTCCTCAGTGCTGATCAGGCCAGAGTTATAGAGTCAGTTCTGAAGGTTCTAGGTCCAGGTAGGCTTGGTTTCTTCTGAGGACTCTCCTTCTCCTGCAGATAGCCTTATCTTTTGCAGATAAGGACACTGGCTAGACTGGATTAGCCCCCCCCCACACAGGCTCATTTGACTTATTCATCTATTTAAAGACCATGTCTACAAATGCAATTACATTCCCAGCTATGAGTGTTTAAGACTTGAACATCTGAATTTTAAGGAAACACACCTCTGCCTTCAACACTCTACTAAGTTTAAAAAGTGTTACTCACAAAGGTAACCTTGATATCTAAAAATTAGCATAACAAGATGCAACAAAATAGAAGACTTTTAAGTGTAAAGTATGGAGGAGTATGTCAGTTCTGAAAGTAAATATTTTGATATCACAGCCCATCTTATTTCTCTTTCTTTTTTTTTCCCCCCATAGTGTTGGAGTTTCTAGATCAAAAGATGTGCCACCCTTTGGTCCACCAATTCCCAAAGGTGTAACTTTTCCAAAATCAGCTGTATTTCGGGACTTCCTTTTAGCCAAAGTTATCAATGCCGAGAATGCAGCCCATAAATCAGAAAAGTTCCGAGCAATGGCCACTCGAACAAGGCAAGAGTACTTGAAAGACTTGGCGGAAAACTTTGTCACAACCGCCACAGTGGATACCTCTGTGAAATTCAGCTTCATTACACTGGGTGCAAAGAAGAAGGAGAAAATCAAGCCGAGGAAGGATGCCCATCTGTTTAGCGTCGGAGCAATCATGTGGCATGTGATAGCACGGGACTTTGGCCAGTCAGCTGACATTGAATGTCTTCTTGGAATTTCCAATGAATTCATAATGTTGATTGAAAAGGATTCCAAGAATGTTGTATTTAACTGTTCCTGCAGAGATGTCATTGGGTGGACATCTGGATTGATGAGCATCAAAGTGTTTTATGAAAGAGGAGAATGCATCCTCTTGTCTTCAGTGGACAACTGTGCTGAAGATGTAAGGGAAATTGTTCAGCGATTAGGAGTAAGTAGAGGTTTTCTGTTTTCCACCTTCCTTAGACATTCAATCCCAGGTGGTTAATACCTCCCATTGTGGAAATTCCACTATTCCAAAATTCATAATTGATGCTTAGGAAATGAATTACTCTTTCTTTGGGCTATAGGCTTCCATTTAAGTGATGTGTCTATTTGAGCAATTGCTTACTTGAATGGAGAAGAAGAACCCGCTACAAATTGATTGGAAAAGAAAAGTTAAGGCAGTATATAGTTTTATAGTATTTGAAGGAGAAACAATAGAATTGTCTAGATAATATGTCTATTTTGAGCGCAGAATTACTGTTGACTGTGTAAGTCTTCTTTACTGCTTCAACTCTGCATGCACACGCACACAAATACATATGTATATATGCACATATATAGATGCACACATCCATGCATGGAATATATATATATATTATGTAACATATATTTTATCTCTGTATATGTAAAATATAGACATATTTTTGTTTAGTCTACCATACTGTGTTACTCTTCCAGCCACAGTTTCTTAATGAGATTTTATAGAATTGCCCATTAAGTTTGAAAGACTTAAAAAAAAGTCAATCATAAAAGAGATAGTTGTTTTTAGTACAAATCCCCTACATGAAAGCCTTGGTGTTTGACAGTGTATTTCTGCTTCTAATTTTAACAAAGAAAGATGCAGATTTTAGTTTGAGAGTATACAAACAGAGCTTTAGGAATAAACCAAATATAATACAAGAACAAAGCCTGTTTTGACAAAAGGAATTCTCATGTGTAAATCTTCTACCAAGGGGATGTAGATTTCATTCATTAGAAGAGATTTAGGTCAATTACAGATCATGAAAGAAAGAGAAATTATACTCATTTCCTGCCTCTTTCCTCCCACCAAATAGAACTCTCTCCTTTGTTATTTGAGACCTTGTATAAGAGACAACACAATCAAGTCAGTGTCTTCTAGCCTTGAAGAAATAATTTTATTATTCGCAGGCACTATTCACAGGAAGAGGCCTCAGTGTATTCAGCAGTATTATCAAGTAGATGTGTTCAAACTTAGATGTGATTTGGCAATGAGTCAGTATGTGATTAGTTTATATACCTGAAGAATTGAGTTATCTTGTGAGTCTCAAGACACATTGTGCTTTTGGTAATATAGCAAATAGTTTTGTTTAGGAGATCCACTGAGTTATCATTGTCTGTGCTCCTGAAAATACAATACAAATCCACCACCGAAATCTGTATCCCATATTACTTATCCATAGGTTCTCATACATTCATTGTTCCTTGGACCCAATGCTACCATTTTCCTAGACTGTATTGCTGATGTGACTCAGGTGCCTAATGAATGGACTATATTGAGGAAATATGTTCTGTGTTTAGAATGGCTTGAAATAGGAGACATTGCAAACAAAGCAACCCAAACACTGTTGAATGATTAGAACATATGGTTGGCACAGGCCCATAACCTTAGAGATCAAAGATGGCAGATCATGCAGTCACAGCTGCATGTTCGTTTTGGTTGGTGGTAAACTCAATGTGTGTTCTGTGGTGCTGAAAAGTGAATTTAAAAGTATCTGTTATGCAGGTGAAGATACAGGAAGGGAACGAAAGCTTAGGACTAGAGGGATGGGGTGGGCTGGCTCGCTTCATGGGTGTACATTCTCATGGAGAACCACTCTCAGAAGAGCCCAGGCTCTGCTGTTGACATCTTGGAACTCTGAATACTTTTAGACCATGTTTTTATTTTGTATAGAGCCCTAAGTAGCCAATCATGAGAAGGGTACCATCATTTTTGTATGATAATTAAGTCCATGTAAATGTGTGAAGAATTCAGATACCTGGAGAAGATGATCCTTCAGCCTTTGTCAGTCTTAAAGAAACAAAAAATGGAAGGAATAAAAAAGAACAATAAACAAAAGTAGGGGTGGTGGCAGGTGGTTGTTGGAAATGAGCAGAAGAGACAGAACTTGCAAGACACAGGAAACGCTTGTTCATTCACTCTTCAGTCTGATGGATGGATGCAAATTTCAGTTGAAAATTGCACTATCAGTCAAGAGAAGTCAGGCATGTTTCCTAGGTAGTCTTTTAGTTAGGGAGCTTAGTTGAAACATTTTTTTTTTAAAGATTTATTTATGCATACAAGAGCTGGGGTACAGGCCAGAGTCGTGGGAGGTGAGAGGATTCACCAGACAGAGCAGGGAGCAGAACAGGCAGACTGACTGAAACACACTGCTGAGGGCAGCAGCCAGCAAGGCTGGAGAGGTCTGCTATGCCATGTGGGTCCCCTCCCTGGCCGGCAGCAGGAATCGAACTCGTGCTGCAGTGGCTGTGGTTTGCTTCATAGTGCGTTGCTTAATCCGCTGCGCCACCAGGGAAGCCCCTTAGTTGAAACAATTTACAAAGAAGTGAAGGGGAAATTTATTCAGGTTGCACAGATTGCAGAATTACTCTTCAAACAATTTTGAAGTAGTTTAGTTCATAACTATAGAAGTGTTGATTTTTCAAAACTTTGCCACTAAAACCAACAATCCCTTTCCCCATTTCCTTCACTGCCCTGTGTGTCTGTGAGGAGTTGGTTGGCAGTGTAGGTACCCAGGATGGTAACCATGGAAACCTCATACAGGGCGGGGGGACATGAGGCAGCCCCAGTCCCACAGCTCCACTTGCAGTCATAGGTCTTATTAAATAGGAATCTATGTATGCAGAGCAGGTTTCGTGGAAATGAGCATTTATTAAACTGAAACTTTAAACATTACCTCTGTGCTTTTGGGAATTTGGGTATCATTCTTCCCAACTTTAAATTTCCCACAAATAAGTGATGCTGTAGTCATCAAATGATGTTTCGTGAGCCTTCATTTTCCTTTCAATGTGTGTAAGTTATTCCCAATGAGCACTTTCAGGGGAGGGGCTTGGGGGCAGGAGTGGAGTGTTAGGGAATGGTGGGTCCTGAAGTGTAATCCACCTATTCTTTTTCACGTTCTTTATTGTGACACAGCTGTAGACGCATGTTCACAGGAAGGTAAGGATGCTGAAACTGCTGCCGTGCGGAGTTACCCCTGGCCCCAATGGACAAGCCCAGTGGGACAGAGACAGCCTGAAGCCATAGGTCTCTGCTGTCTGCAAAGTGCAGCCTGCACACTGCCCCTGTCGAGAGCAGCCAAGAGGTGGGGCTGACCAGCCTGCATTTGATCTCGCCCATCCTCACCCCGCAGGCAAGCAAGGGCAGTCAGTGCCCTTGAAGAATCTTAGAGGACAGGACAGGTTGTCCACAGGCCTCACGCACAAGAGCCCTTACTGCTGCTGCCCATTCATCACCCATCTCAGGGGGTCTCCCAGTGATCCCTTGGGAGTTTTTGAATGAAATTATCTATTAGATTTCACTGCTTGATGATGAAGCTTATAGTGATTTCAAGGAAATGTATATTTTTCCTATTGCACTGTGGAATAGATGTGTTTAACAGACAAGTCAGTTGACTTTAGAAAGGAGAGGAAGGGATTTTTAGAGTCTGTCTTAAACTCACAAGCTCAAGCTCAAGGTTAGTGGTTTCAAGGAAAAAGCAGAACTCCTGTACAGGGAATGGATTTGCCTTTGAAGAATGAAACCATTGTTTTACTTTTGCTGCTTTCTTTGTGTCCAATGCCGTGTCCATTATGCTGGACTCTGACCAGAAACGTGTCCTGGTCTGGTTGTTTGAACAGCTAAAGGGGATGCTGTGGGGACTGAGGGTAAAGGTAAGCACAGAGTTCTGTGGGTGCACTGTCATGTCAGGGTCTCCACTGTGGCATCTCTGATGGTGTCTTTCCCACTTAGATAGTGACAAGAGGCTGCGAGACTGTGGAAATGACCCTGAGGAGGAACGGGCTGGGCCAGCTTGGCTTCCACGTGAATTTTGAAGGAATTGTTGCAGACGTGGAGCCCTTTGGCTTTGCCTGGAAGGCTGGCCTTCGCCAAGGGAGCCGCCTTGTGGAGATCTGCAAAGTGGCTGTGGCCACTCTGACCCATGAGCAGATGATCGACCTTCTCCGCACTTCTGTGACTGTGAAGGTGGTCATCATCCAGCCACACGATGATGGCTCGCCCCGCAGGTAAGGCACGAGGGGCCCTGTGCAAGGGGTGCCCCTCCTTGACCACCAGGGCAGGATCTATTGTAACTGTCCTTGCAAGCTCCTCCAAAAACATAGTCAAGTGCATCTTCAACCAGAGTTTCTTGGACTTCAGACATTACAGTAATTTTAAATGAACTTTAAGAAAAGTCATTAGTGTAAAATAAATGACAAATGACACTTTTCTATGTCGTTTAAATTCTATGTAATTTAATTAACACTGACCATGGAAGAACTCAGATATTTTAAACTATGGAGCAGAGCACCTGCTTGGTTTACCTGGACCAGTGACGCTTACATATTAGAGAAAAGATCCTTCAACTTAGCTCAGCCTTCAGCAGATTAAATCCTTTACTCTGCTGAAATTACTTTCCATAACCTGAAGCCATTTGATGGTTCACAGGATATGTAAGAGATCAATACCTGTTTGTCTGAAGTAGTACTAGAACATCAACAATATGTATGGATATTATTTTATTCTAGTTGAACTCACCTGGGACAATCTCATAAACTGTGAGGAGAAACATTTGACAAGAAGTTTGAAAAGCTAACAGGTGATTGGAAGCAGAGTAGCAATAGAATCAAAGTAGAAAGTGATATATTTCCATTGCTAATAGAAAATAGCCATGCTCAATAACAAAAAGTATTAGACCAAGCAAGAAAGAATGCAAATTAAAAACAAGCCACTCACCCGCCTGTGATCCACCTTCATGCATAGATGGTCAGGTAGTAGCTATGTCTTCTCACAGGCAGTTCCTACAGGTCACCTTAAGAGCTCTGGCTTTGGGGAGATCAAGTATGCTTGGAATGCAGGCATTTCTCCTGTAATCGTGGGCAATCCACATGCTCTCCCTAAGCCTCATTTATTATCTGTAAGGTAGAGACTGTGCTATTGCCTACCTCGTGCTGCTTTCATGAAGATTAAAGGAAAGCACTTGACCTCTTCCATCAGAGCAACACCCCAATCATTTTTTTTAAATGATTAAACTTTAGAGTATCCATTTGGATTTTTTCTGAAAGAAATTCTTACTCAGGCCTCCCCTGGTGGCGCAGTGGGTTAAGCAAATCGCACTACGAAGCAAATCGCAGCCACTGCAGCACGAGTTCGATCCCTGCTGCCGGCCAGCGGGGGGACCCACATGGTGTGGCAGACCTCTCCTGCTGTG